>BGZK01003511.1:0-23956 GCA_005406025.1 Eumeta japonica
GTACGGGACCTGGTACACTTTGTTGCTGGCCGCAACCGTCGATGATGATCTTCAGCGGCAGAGTTTCAATGAAAAACCTTTGTAGTTAACTTATTTCGAGGAGCAGAGTTTCGTTTAACTTGTTATTATTACTATATAAGTATATATGAGCGGAAGAAAGGAAGTGAAGGATATCGGGACCCTATCCTATATTTATACCACTGTTACACGTGTTCCCGATATCCCCACTTTATAACGGTTCTTTAACGGTCAAACGATACCCCTCCCCTTTGTTATTTATTTAAATAAATGCCCTTTTTACATATTTTGTACAAATTTTTACAATTTCAGTTACGTAATCCTATTTTCTAAGTAAATATCCGACATGTTATGGTCAGCGACGCGTACAGGTCGGAGTGAAGCCGGTTTTCGCTTCAGCGGCTATATATATGACCCTCCCCGCTTCATTACTATATATTGAATTCGCGCGGAAAGGGGCCGTCATTCTTAATGCACGCGTCGCCGATCATACACCCTCTATGCAATAATGAAAAAACAAAACAATATTTTATTTAGCTATTCTACAAACAAATAATATTATAATTCGACTTCCGTTATGGTCGTTTCCGAACAGAATTATACAATAAACAATTATAATTCGACTTCCGTTATGGCCGTTCCGAACATTCTCCCGCCGTACGTCGTCGATTGTTGCGCGACGTATCTTCTTAAGGGAGGACGGCCGGTCCCGTTGGTATGACGACTATCTTCTTCGTGGGTCTTCGCGGTACACCATTCTTTGTTTGGACGTCTGCGACCCGTGTGACTCCATCAGTGCCTGGATATACCGCTGTGATGACACCACGAGGGGTATTGCGCGGCAGCGTATTATCAGCGATAAGGACGACATCGCCGATCTTCAATGCTTCGCCGCGACCGTGCGGCTCCCGCCGGTGTTGTAACTCGGGCAGATATTCCCGAAGCCAGCGGCTCAGAACATATCTGCTAGCTGTTGAGAGACGCGCCACTGCGCGCGGCTGTTCAAGTCTGACTCGTTGAAAGTGCCTGGCGCAGGAGCAGCCGCAGAACCGCCAAGGAAAATGATTTGGCGTTAATGATTCAGGTGCTTCTGGATCTGTGGTTACGTATGTCAGCGGTCTGTTATTTACTGTATACTCGACTTCGGCGAGTAATGTGTTTAACACCTCTTCTGTTGGGTTCTTCGTTAGTAATACTGTATTTAAACTATTTTTTACGCTTCTGATTAACCTTTCCCAAGCGCCGCCCATGAACGGTGCGCCTGGTGGTATAAAGCGCCATCTTATTGTTTTCAAGTTCGCTTCTGTTTTCATATTTTCGTTAAATATGTTATGTAGTTCTCGAGCAGCGCCTCGTAAGTTGGTCCCGTTATCTGACCAGATTTCGGTGGGGCAGCCGCGTCGAGCGATCATCCTTTTCAGAGCCATGATTGCGGAACTCGTCTCTAGTGATGCTGCTATTTCCAGATGAATGGCTCTCGTGGTGAGACATGTGAATAACACAACATATCTTTTATTCGTAGTTCGACCTATTTTCACTGTTAGCGGCGAAGTAATCTATCCCCGTGTAGGTGAACGGGCGTCGGTGATGTGCCAACCTGTTCGAGGGTGGTCCCCGTGGGAGGTGAGGCGGGGACGCTCTCTTTATTCGGCACGGAATACACCGCCTTATTATATCTCGTTACGGTTCTTATCCGTGTTATGTAATAGCGTTGTCGACACTCGTTTATAGTAGCTTCGGCGCCGGCGTGATGTAGCTGTCTATGTGTATGTTCTATATACAATCTGGTTATGTGGTGATCGCCGCTTAATATCGGCGGATGTTTTGCATTTCTGTTAAGTCGTCGGCGCGGCCTATTCTGGTTTTATTCGCATTATGTTATCGTGCATTTCTATCGATAATTTATATAGTCGGCTTCGTGTCGATATCGTTTTCCCGTTTCGTAAGTCGGAAATCTCTTGAGGAAATGATTGCTGTTGACACGCTTTTGTAACAATTTTTCGGCATCGTATAATAGATCGATATCGATCGATAACGTCTTGACTTCGTTGTTTTTCTGATTTCAAGTTTGTTCGATGTTCTGTTGTAAGGTTTTGTTAGATTTTTCCAGCTGGGATCCTTTTCAGGTTTCTCTTGGTCCTTTTATAGTTGACCTTTTCTATTTTTTCTGCATAATCTGATGAATTGTAAGACGCATGCTGTGCTGCGTATAAGTTTGCTCCATTTTGAAAATTTGTCGATATTCGGTATGCATTCCAGGATATTTGAATCGGGTTTCTTGACTGTTAGATGAAGTATTTTTCTTCGCCTGTTTCCTTTAAAATGATAGGTTTTTCTGTCGGCCAGTCGTTTGATTCGTGCTGTAGGAATTCTGGCCCATTGTACCATCGATCTAAATTTCGAGGTACGTTTCGGTCGCGTCGTCCGCGACGTTCTGTTTTGTAGGTACCCATCGCCATTCGTTCAGTGTACTATTTTCTTCGATGGCGGCGATGCGATGAGCTACGAATGGTTTGTATGAGCGAGCGCCGTTCTTTAACCATGGAGCACGGTCTTGCTGTCCGTCCAATAAAATTTGGTGTTCGGTTTTCTGTCGTGCTCCTCGATAACAGTGGTCGCCATTCTGGTTCCCATGACGGCCGCCTGGAGTTCGAGTCTCGGTATCGACGTGATTTTGAGCGGCGCCACTCTCGATTTGGCTATTATCAGTGATGTCGAAACGTGACCTCGAGAATCGGTCGCTCGCCAGTAGAGGGCTGCTGCGTAGGCCGTCTCGCTGGCATCCACAAATGTGTAGCTGTAATGTGGTGGCGTCTGTATATCTTAGATAGCAGCGCGGTATTTTTCATTTTCAGGTTGATTAGTTGACTTTTCCAGTCATTCCACTGTGTGGCGAGATCTTGATCGATCTCATCATCCCAGCCGGTACCTCGCCGCCATATTTCTTGCAGTAATTGTTTAGCTTTCGTGGTGACAGGTGAGGCGAGGCCGAGCGGGTCGAACAATGACATAACTATTTTGAGTACTTGACGCTTCGTAGGTCGTTCGCTGTTCATGATATCGTGCGGTAGTCGAGCTAGATTCAGATTAAATGTTAGCTCGTCACGATCTGAATTCCAATTGAGGCCCAGTACTCGTTCGGAACTATTTTCTGTGTGTAAATCGATCGATTTTTTCTGTTCTGACGTCTCATTCAATGCTGTGAGTAGACGTTTCGAGTTTGACGTCCACTGTTTGAGTTCGAAGCGAGCTTCGCGGTGGACGTCACGTACTCTGTGCTATATCGATCGCCTTTGTTCGGTTTCGAAGCTCTGTATATAATCGTCGACGTAGTGGTTTTATCACTGCTCTGTATACTTCGGGTTCAGTTTCTCTATATTTTCGGCGTTAAAATTCTTTATGTATATCGATGTCGCCGGTGAAGACGTCGCTCCGAAAATAAGTGACGTCATTCTGTACTCAGTAGGTTTTCATTTCCTCTTTGTCGCCGCGCCATAAGTATCGAAGTGCATCTCTGTCTTCCGGTTTTATTTTTATCTGCATAAACATTTCTGATATGTCGGCCGAGACGGCTATAGGATGCTGACGGAAGCGCATTATGACCCCGGTAATGATTGCAGCAAATCAGGGCCGGTTAATAGATGGTCGTTGAGCGACACGCCTTTGTTTTAGCGGCAGCGTCGTGAACGACTTCGTATTTTCCCGGTTTCATAGCGTTTATGACCGGGAAATGTGGCAGGTACCAGGTTCTGTTCTCTGTTCTATGCAACGGTGCTCTTTCAGCGTAGCCCTTGTTCACTAGGGCCTTCATTTGTTCTTTATATTTATTTCGCAGTTCGACGTCGCGATCGATTTTCTTTTCCGTAGTTATTAACCTCTTCATGGCGTTTTCGTAATTGTTCGGCATTTTGTTTGCTGTTCTTTCCACAACAATCCGGTTTGATAATGCCCGTCTTCGAGCTGTGTCGTGGATTCTTTCAATATATTGACTGCTCGTTGTTCGGGATCGTTTGACGGTCGTTTCGGTGTAATAGCGAGCGATTCGATAGCGAAGTATCGTCGTAACTGTTCATCCATGTTATCTTCCGTTGTCGCTGTTAAGTTATGTACGTAATGCACGTGTTGTCCGATCGTACGAGTTCGGATGCCGTGCAGGACCAACCTAACGGTGTGAGTGAGGCCGCCGGCTGGTTTCTGTGTCCTTTCCTGGTTTCGGTAGCGACTAATAAATGCCAGTTATCCTGACCTATGAGTATTTTCGGCTTTGCTTGATTGTACATTAACTTGTGGCGTATGTCGTCGAGATGTTTACAGCCATCGATATCTTGTTTTGTCACCGCTTGTGGTGATAGCTGTAGGTTTTCAATCGTTCGTGCATATATTTGTTGGCTGTTTGACGCGCCGCGTAATTTGATCGGAACGCATCTTGATGTCTTCATTTCGACTTTCGTTTTCGCTATTGCTTCTATGTGTAAGGCTCGTTTCGACCTCTGGCTCCGAGTTGTTGAGCGAGGTCGGAATCTATTAGCGTGACTGTCGAGCCGTCGTCGAGTAGAGCGTATGTATCTATCTCCTTCTTTGGACCCGCTACTCGTACTGGGATAATTTTTAGAAACATCGGTTTCTTTCCGATGTCCACGTCGATGCGACTATATCATTTCTTTCTGTTTCCTGTTTCTTCGTGAAATGTAATAATTTGTGATGCCATTGCTGACATCCGTCGATTTCGCAACGTGAGCCGGCAATTGTGTGTTTTGTTTCTGTGTTTTAAACATTTGAAACAAAGATAGTGGCTTTTTGCGAGATCCCACCTTTTATTCGAATCGGCTTTCATAAATGTTTCGCAGTCCGTGACGTCATGTCTCGTTTTTTCACATACGGGGCACGGACGCGGCGATCTGTTCGGTTCTGTGTTCTCTCTTCTATTCGCCGATGTAAAAAACGTTTTCTGTATTCTTTTCATCTGTGTGATCGTATCCCCCCTTGGTTGCGTAATGGTTTCGGGTGGGGCGTACGCACTGCATCGCTCGGCTTCTCTTTCTAAAAATCTTGCCATCTTTATCAGATCGGGTTCTTCTTGCGGTTGTTCAGCTGAAGTCGAACCATCTGTATTTCATTGCTGAAGTAAACTTGTCTAGAGTGCATTTGATTATTTCTGGATTATAAAGATAATATTCTTTTTCAGTTTTCGTAGCGAAGATATTATATTCGTGAAATCGCCGGCGAACTCGCATATACTGTTCGGTGAGTCCGTTGGACGTTGTAGTTCGTAAATTTTGAATTTCGGCGATTGCTATAGCGTCGGGTCGTCCGAAGCGTTTTCAAGGGCGTTCATTACTGTTTCTGAATTCTTGCTATAGTTGAGTAGATTCCTCACTGCATCTTTGGCTTTTCCTCTTAAACTTTTTCTTAACCTTAACATGTTTTCGTGTTCGGTGAACGACGTGCGTGTGTCGACGTAGGATGCTTTGAACATGAGCCATTCTTGATGTGCGCCATAAAACGTTGGTAAGTCGTACGCACTGCTGGGCGCCCGCGCGGCGAGCGTGAGCGCGGTCGCTAATTCTGTTATCATGTTTCCCGTTGATTGTAGTGGAGCGATGTGTTCAGGTCGAGAATGTTGTGTAGGCGAGGTTTCTGTTGCGTGCACCGCTGTCGGGATTTCTGTCTGTTTCTTCTGTTCGGTTTCGGACGCGGGACGTGTCGAGGTCGCGCAAACTGCAGGTGGCGTGTCGATCTTGGCAGCGGTCGCGAGCTCGTCTGTATTCTGCTGTTTTTGCCCCGTCGTTCCGTTTTCTGATGCGGTGCGTCGATAGTGGCGAGGGTTTCCATCTGAGTGTCCACCCAGTTTCCTACTCTCTTCTGTGTCTCTTGATCTTGAACTACTGTGTTTTCATCTTCTTCGCTGTCGGTTTCTTCTGTTTCTAATGCAGCTAGACGTGCTGCTGCGAGCTGTACCTGTGCGCGCAGGAGCTCTTCTTTTTTTGCTATACGATGAGTGCGCTTTCTACTGTTACATGTTGACTTCCTTTTTCCGACGGTCGTGGGCGTCCGCAGAGTCTGTTGGTGCGACCGGAACCGGCTCGTCTGTATGTGCTTGTGGTGTTTCGCTGTGTTTTCTGTAGACGTGTCGGTGGTCGTCGTGCGGTCGGTGTTGCCCTCGGTCGTGGTGGTTGCGGTCGTGGTCGTAGTGGTGGTGGTGGCTGAAGATGCCTCTGTGGTGGTCCCTTCGCTGGATTGCTGTTGATCTGTGTCGCCGTTGGAGCTCCGTTGCGCTGTCTTCGATCTTGTTTTGGGCATCTTGAACGGCGTCGGTTGCGGAATACGGCTCGAATGGACCAAAATGTACGGGACCGGTACACTTTGTGCGCTGGCCGCAACCGTCGATGATGATCTTCAGCCGGCAGAGTTTCAATGAAAACCTTTGTAGTTAACTTATTTCGAGGAGCAGAGTTTCGTTTAACTTGTTATTATTACTATATAAGTATATATTGAGCGGAAGAAAGGAAGTGAAGGATATCGGGACCCTATCCTATATTTATACCACTGTTACACGTGTTCCCGATATCCCCACTTTATAACGGTTCTTTAACGGTCAAACGATACCCGCTCCCCTGTAGCCTGGTTAGCTGTCTCGCTTGGCGGACGTGCTCGCACTCTGCCATTGCATCATGCTACTGGTTGTAATTCTGCTATCGTAGCATTTTAGCTTACGACTCATAATTAATTTCTGTAATTAACTAAGTAATTTTTGTGTTTAAAGTGACAGTGTTGTGTCGGTTTCGTGTATACCGCGCTCGTGTGATCCGTTATCCAACGGTCGTTCCCGCCGACGGGACGCGCGCGCCGCCGCCACCGGCCGCCGCCGGTCGCCGTCCGCCGCCGCCCGCCGCCGCCGCGTTCGCGCGCGTTTCGGCCGCCTCGCGTTCTCGAGAACGGGCGCTCTCGGTCCGTTCTCGACTCAATTCGCGCGCGTTTCGCGCATTGCGCAATTAATTATTTAATATTCGTATAGCTTACCTATTTACATATTCAGTTCGGTGCGGGGAACTGTAGTTATTGTGTTTATAGTGTCAGCGCTGCGGCGCTCGTGCGTTAGACAGCTAGGAGGTTCGTGTCCGGTACTGGTAAGGTTTTGTTACATTTACCGATTCACATTTACTATTTATTTTCATAATTATTTCAGTATTAATTTCAAAATTAGTAGTTATACTTAGTAGCAATAGCACCTCCTGCCTACGAAGGCGGGAGGGTTGCTCTAGGTAATTATGGCCCAGCAACTTAGCCCAACTTAGGGATTTATTCACCCAATTTCTTCGTGAAAGGGGTTCACCTGCGAGGAGGAATCCATTAATGCTGTAATTCACCCACTAGAAATCGTTCGTGATCCTTCACCGTCGCCATCTGCGTCGGGTAAAGAGCAGCAGTGTTCTGTCCGATGACGGATCGAGTGGCTCTGACTCAACTATCAGGGCTCGAGGCTGAGGACCAGGACCACTTTAAAGTGGTCAGGTCCAAGAAGTGCCTCAAAAAGGGCCAATAGGTCTAATAGACATTATCAATCCGATTCCACTATGGAACTCGACCAACTTTCGACCAATCCATCTAATCAAATGGATTCGCCGGCATCACCGGACCCCGCTCCAGTTCAGGATAAGGTTATTCTTGGTACTCCAGTAACCGAGAAAGCCGCACCCACTAAAAATACTGGTGCCAAACCAGTAGCTCCCCCAAAGGTTAAGCCCCCCCCTCCGATCTACCTGAGGGACAAATCCAAATGGAGTACAGTCTCAGTTGAGTGCAACAGACTACACATCCATTACACTAATGCACGTAATTTGATGGATAGCATTAAAATTACTGTTTCTACCATTCAGGACTACCGCAATCTTACGAGATTGCTAATCAATGGCAAAATTCCGTTCCATACCCATCCGTTGGATGAGGAAAGGAAAATTAAAGCGGTAATCAAGGGTATCCCCCTTGAGATTCAGACTGACGAGGTCAAAAATGACCTCGTCAATCAAGGTTATCCCATCTGCTCCGTGCACAGACTGCACGGAAGAGATGGAAGGCCACTCAGCCTAGTACTTGCGGTCTTGAACAAGACCGAGTCAGCCAAGGAGATGTGTAAAAACCTCTCCAAAGTATGCGGCCTGTCAGGCATAACTGTTGAGCCTCCTATAAAAAGGAGGACCAGGACAGTGCCACAGGTGCCAAAACTACGGCATGCAGCTGCTCACTGCTATGCTCAACCCCGATGTGTTAAGTGCACGGTCCCTCATTGGACTAAAGAGTGCACTCGCACAAGGAGTCTGAAGAAAACCTTCATGTGTGTTGTGGGAGGACCACACTGCAAATTACAAGGGGTGCCCTAAAGCTCCGAAATTCGTAAAACACACTAGACGGACTGACATAGTCAAGCCAACTAGAAAATTACCTCCGGTTAATAACACCAAAAATTACCCTACCCTGGTTAACAAAAATAATGTAACCCCCTCAGCAGGTGAATTCCAACCAGCACCCGTACCGGTAAGAAACGCCTGGTTTAGAAATCAGCCCCCGAGGGCCGCTCCGGAACCGACAAAGGGCTCCACCCGTCCGAAGCCCTCCGGGTCGGCTCCAGTTAACGATAAATCTAATACTCTCGGAGAGGATATCAAATCAGTCATGGCAATACTTCGCTTAGTCAAAAGCGAGGGTTTTGCAGAATTAGCTTCCGACTTCCGTAGGGCAAGGACTGGGGAAGACCGCTTAGCGGTCATTCTCAGCCATCAAGATATCTTGTCTCAACTAGAGTCACTATAATGTCCGAAGCACCCGGGTGCTCTAATCATAGTTCAGCTGGACGCCTGAAACCAAAAAGCCTCAAATTACTCTCGTTCAATGCACGTGGATTAACTAGCAATATAGTAGAGTTAGATGTGTGTGCCAAGGAGTACTCGTTAGATATAATATTAGTCCAAGAATCCTTTTAAAACCCCATGCGTAAAGCATGTAAATGGAATTACGTTCAATTACGGACAGACAGACTGGGCACTTCAGGAGGAGGTACAGTTTTATACTATAAACGTTCCCTGCACTGCTGTCCGGTGGATACGCCTCAGTTAATCAACTTAGAAGTGACTGCTTGCAAACTGGCTATGTCAGGTCACGGAACCCTGATAATAGTTTCAGTCTATCTTCCATCATCTAAACAGTTGCTCCGAAGCGACTTAGAATCATTACTCGCACTCGGCGAACACGTCATTTTATTCGGTGATTTTAATAGTAAAATATAGAATGGAATTGTGTCGAAACTAATACAAATGGACGCATTCTCGCGGATCTCAGGGATACGTTAGAGTTTGACGTCATCGCGCCTCTTAATCCGACTCACTTTCCTGACAAAGATGGAGATAGGCCTGATATCCTGGATATCGCTCTCATGAAGAACGTAAATCTTAAGCTAGGTTGCATTGATTCGCTCCAGCGTCTTTCTTCCGATCATCGCCCAGTCCTCATGAGATTAGGGCCTACCTCCGATGACCGCCCAGGGACAAAAAATCACCACCAATTGGAAAAGGTGTCGATCGCGCTTGAGGAAATCGACACCCTGCTCTAAATAAAATACCCAATGACATCGAATCAACTAACGATATTGACAACGCCATAGGTACTCTCACCAGCCATATCACGAAAGTGGTAAAGAAATGCTCGCGGAAGGTTCCGGTGAATTCCGATCACCCGAAACTGCCCGCGAGTGTCAAAGCTGATGAGCTAAAATGCAGCCCTACGCCGCGCAAGCGATTTCCACTCCCGCTAATAGGTCCCACGCGAGAGCCCTCCAACGTAAAGTGAGGGAACGCGTCAGGGAGTCCGCAATAACAAATGGAGTGCCCTTATGGAAGGAATTACTACCCACAGAGCTTATTGGCAAGTGGCCAAAGCTCTTAAATCGGACGGCTGAGCCCGTACCCGCCCTTAAGAACCCCGACAACACTCTCGCGTTCGAAGATCGGAAAAGCTGAGTGTCTGCCAACAGCATTGAAAGACAATGCTCACACACCTCCCACATGATCCTTTACACACATCTCGGATCGAGGAAGAAGTTCGTCAGAAAGTCTCCCTCGATCCGAAAGACGATCTGGACCCAGTCACGTTAGACGAGGTCAAAGGACTCGTCAAAAATCTCAAAACCAGGAAGGCTCCGGGCCTCGATGGTATTAGCAACAAAGCCATTAAGTGCTTCTCCGCCACTCTTGGCACTCCTGGTCGCAATATTTAATGCCTGCTTAAAAATTGTTACTTTCCGAAGTATGGAAGATGCCGTTATCATCGGCATTCCAAAACCGGGAAACCACGCGACCTCCCGCTAGTTATAGACCCATCAGCTTATTGAGTAGTCTCGGTAAGCTGTACGAAAAATTCTCAAGTCGCGACTAAGTGATCACTTATTCAAAAGGCCTTATTATTGACGAACAGTTTGGTTTTCGTCCCCAACATTCATGTCCCCAACAAGCCCTTCGACTAGTCGAGTATATATCGGAGGGTTTCAAAAGGAAGCACAAAACCGTGGCAGTTTTTTCGATGTAGCTAAGGCTTTTGATAGGGTTTGGCACGCAGGCTTGATACAAAACTGTACACCTTAGAAGTGCCAGATCGTCTAGTATTAATCATACATAAGTACATTAGTAATAGACATTTCGCATTCCGCCACGAACACACATCTCCTCCAAAAATCTTAAGAGCGGGAGTACCTCAAGGCTCCACGCTCTCCCCTTTATTACTCCGCATATACTAACGATATTCCGCGTCCGAAAACAGGCGTCCAATTAGCACTATTCGCGGACGATACAACACTGTTTCTACGCAGTGATAGTCTTAACCATATAATACCTCGCCTCAAAGGGCCATTAACGAGCTGACGCAATGGTTTCAACTTTGGAGGATCGAGGTCAACTCGGAGAAGTCAGCTGCCATTTACTTCGATTTTAGTAATATTAGAGGACACTTGCCGTCCCTTATAATGCCCTACCCTTCGTATATCAAATGCTCCCATTCCGTGGCAGCATAATTACAAATACTTAGGCATCACACTGGATAAACATCTCCACTTCAGGGATCATATCCAACGTGTGAGGAAACTTGCTATTTTTTACATGTCACGCCTGAGCGGTATGATAGGTAGGAAGAGCAAGATGTCACTACTCAATAAGCGTACTCTATACACGATGTGCATAAGGCCGGTGATGACATACGCGTGTCCAGTTTTTGCTCACGCCGCCCCGACTGCACTCCAAGACCTTCAGGTCATTCAAAATAAATTTTGTAGAAGAGCGACTGGCGCACAATGGTACGTCAAGAACTCTGTCCTCCATAGGGACTTAGAACTCCCTACACTCTCCAAGTTTATGAAGGACGCATCAGAGCGATTCTTCAGCATAGCTATTAATCATACAAATCCATTAATATCAGCTGCGGCCTCGTACGAGGCTCCTCCCGAAAATCATTTCCTAGAAGGCCACGGAACGCCCTCTCAGACCCGCCAGATGACCTCACTGCGGAGGTTGAAGAATTAAATAAAGCTTTAGAAAATTTAATGGAATAGGGTAGGTCCCTAAATCAGTCAACCGTCAATGGTTATAACTCCCGGGTGCTTTCCGCACACCGGCGTCGTTAAAGGTTCCAACCCGTGTCGTGAACCTTCGTGACTCCTATGCCGAGGAGATCCGAACGGATCACCCGTAGGAGAGTCACGCGCCGACGGCATCTGTATGTCGATCGGTCGCGTCAGATGAGCTGACTACAGCATTAGCTGACAGCAGAAGCCACCATCATGTTATTCGGGGTTTTGGTCCGTGAGAGTCGGACACTCCCGCACACACGGGTGCGTGGATAGTACATAGTTTTTATCCCCTCTCCCGCAGGAGAACCTAAAAAAAGCCGCTCCCTTTGTTATTTATTTAAATAAATGCCCTTTTAACATATTTTGTACAAATTTTTACAATTTCAGTTACGTAATCCCTATTTTCTAAGTAAATATCCGACATGTTATGGTCAGCGACGCGTACAGTCGAGGAAAGCCGGTTTTTTTGGTTTGAGGAAGTGTAAAAATCTTCACGACGAAAGATACCCGGCCACGCGACCTAGAGACCGGTTATGTGGGATTTTACCCACTAAAAGCACTCCTTGGGATGATTCTACTTTAACGCGTATATTTCCGGCCCGGAGTCAATACGCGTTGACGGGCGGGTGATGCGAAACAACAAACAAAGTTGGGGACATCGCGTCGCGTGGGAAAAAATTATTGATTATTGACTAGCATACCGGCCCAGTATGGGTTGAGAGGGAGATAGTTTTAATTAAATCGGGTTATTAAAGCTTATTTTTGATAGCCTCTACGAGCGAGGCGTGCTCAACAAGACATAACAATTTTCCGTCGGGTTCGCGGCGGCACGGAATTTTTGGCGAGGATCATGAGCTCGCTGGTGTCAATAACGGTGATTATTGACATCAGCTGACTCAGATCGTCAGCGGATGTAGCAGGTTCTTTGCGGCGGCCGGGGCGTTACGCGGTCCAGCCGCCGCTCAGCATAACTGAATGCCGCCGAGACTGCGCGCAGGCTCGAGCGCAACGGCCTTCTCGGGTGGAGGGTCTCTTTGGAGCACGCGGGCATCCAAGGTAGTTGGCCGTATGGCCCTTCTGTTTGCACAGGACACAGGCGGAGGACCGTCTGTGTCCTTATTGCGCGTACATTGCGCTGTGCCATGGTCGCAGGCATTTCACGCAGCGCGCAGAATGATAGCAGTAACGGGACGAGTGCCCGTAGGACTGGCAGTTGTGACACTGCCCGGGTAAGGCGCGTTTGGGGCTGCTCCGCTTTGACGCCGGAGAGGGCATACGCTCTGATTTTGAAGAAGGCGGCCTTAGTCGCCTTATCGTTGGCCTCGGCTGTGCCAGACCAAAACTAAGTCGAGGGTTTTCGGAATCGGTTCGTATTCGCGCGACTGAACCGGAAGGCTTTGGGCAACGAGGTCCCTCAGATCCTTCCTGGGGACTCCCATCCGTCCATTTCCTTCCCTTCCATTTTCCTCGGCCCCTTCCTTCCTTTTATTCCGAGTGGTATCCATTTCATTTCATTGGTGTTTCCATTTTGCCATTTCACCTTCGCCGGCTTCCGCTCATCCACCACCCTTGTAAACCTGCGCAAGCGAGAAAGTCCTCCAGCTAAGGCGCAGATCGATTTGCCGGAAGGTGTTGCACAACATTAGCCTTTAGGCTTTCTTGGGGCGGGATGAGCCTGGCAGCATAGACCCATCAGGTTGTGAGGCCTGACGCTTTGGGTTTGGACCTTTAGCGGCTCTACGGCGCCGGACCGTGGTGAAACCCGGTGATCGGGAGAGTCACTTGAGCCGGGGTCGGATTCCGAGTCAGAGGACGTGCCCTCTGACGGGCGAGCGTTCGCTGATCGTTTATGGGTGCCCTCGGCAGCGTGTATTCGAGATCCATTTCTGGATCGAATACCACTACCACCGAGGGTCGGGAGGCCAGGGAAGAGCAATATGCCTCGAACTCCCGCAGGGCCGAGGTGGCCGCGCTCCGTTAGGAACGCTTGAAGTTTTGACTTATCCATTGCGGTGGCCGCAAGGTGTTCGGCCGATGTCGAACGCTCCCGCAACACCACAGGATGGTGTTTCCGACGACCGCGCGGCGCCTGAATATGAAGTCGTGTGGTAAAACAAATAGAAGGGGCGCGGGGACGCGGGGCGCGGTGCGGTGGGCCGCAAAACGACGACGCGCGCGGGACACGACGCACGCAACACTCGGCGCGACCCGCGGGCGGGGATCGCGGTGCAGCGTGCGTTAACTAGAACACGGATACCACCTCGTGCCGGTTGTTGACACCGTTAGTTACCCCGGCACGGTGGTGGTGTTCTGGCGCTATGTGGCTCGGCGTCGCACCTGCAACCAGAACACACACTGGGGACACTAGCAACTCGTAACTTCACTTACCGGGCGCTGTAGCGCGACCGTTCAACGCGGAGACCGGACGTCGCGAAACCGGTTTTGCTTCGGCTATATATGACCCTCCCCGCTTCATTACTATATATTGAATTCGCGCGGGAAAGGGGCCGTCATTCTTTCTATGCACGCGTCGCCGATCATACACCCCTCTATGCAATAATGAAAAAAAAACAAAACAATATTTTATTTAGCTATTCTACAAACAAATAATTATTATAATTCGACTTCCGTTATGGTCGTTTCCGAACAAATTTGTACAATAAACAATTATAATTCGACTTCCGTTATGGCCGTTCGAACAAAGTATCTCTCTGAAAGTTCCGATATAAAAATAAGCATTGTCTGGCTGCATTATACTGATGTTATTTACGTTTGCCCTTGCGGAGACTTACAACAAAAGCTAATCGTTTCGTGTCGGAAAAGGCGACCAATTGGTACCTTGGGCCGCATTAGGTCGTAGCGTCCACAGAATAGAAACTAAACCACTGCGGTTCACCACAATATAACCACGGTAAGACGGTCTCAAAGCATCGGCGCTCTCGATGTTCCCTGATGGTCATGGTGCCGTCGCGGCACTGGATGCTAAAAATCCCCGGTTACAAAAGTCCGGCTATACCGCTCTCAACGCCTCGATTGGATAACGTGTAACGCATAATATTACCGAGTTCTAAGAAGCAGTAGAGAAACCAGCCATGGAAACACTACAATATATCTAGCAATGAGCACCGACTCCGAAAATAACAATAGTTTAACTACATTATATTATTGTAATAATTTGATTGACTTTTATATATTTTTTCATTTCATTTTACATTGGGAGAACTCAAAAAACATTTTGATCATTGTTTGTTATTACTAGGTATGTGTTGAGTTAAATTTGAAGTGGATAGGTACCTACCTACTTTCTTGCGTAGAAAAATAAGTTGATTATTTAGTTGTGAAGAATACACAATTATTTTTACTTTTTAGAGCATATTAATTTGTTTTGGAAGTTTTTTTTTTTTTTGAAGTCGGTTTTGTTTAAAATTTTTTGTTTTTATTTTTTGATTTTTTTAGTGAATCTGAGGTACACTGACTAATTTGTCTGAATATGGGTAGACCTACTAAACATGCTGCTCATAGATCGCACCTTACTGTAGCTGTTAAGGAGATCCATTGATCATATATTCGACTACGACAATTACTACCATAACAACGTTACGGTAGGTGACTCAAATATCCGGATAGCCTATAAAGATTGGGCCGGTATTGTTAATTTGCTCCTAAGAATTGAAGAGTTCCATTACTTTGTCATGGATCCCATGATCAGAACCTAACCAAACTCTCATCAAACTATCCTTGGAGTACTCTTTCCAATAAAAAGAATCATCGGAATCGGTTGATGATATGAGTTATTCGTCCATTTGTCGCGCACATACTCAATGCAAATTTAAATTTATATGATTTTTATGGATGAAATTGTCAGAACTGAATCAAATTGAAGTGGAACCATACAGAAGCACTAGTTTTCAAATAAAAAAATTATCAAAATCAGTTCACCCAGGCGAAAGTTCTGAAGTAACAAACATAAAAAATATAGTCGAATTGAGAACCTCCTCCTTTTAATTTTGAAGTTGTAAAAATGCCAAAACAACACGTTAAAAGCTATAAAAGGATGGTATTTTTTATTTTCCATAAGCAAAATTTAGTTAATTTATGATAGGTGCTCAATCTTGTACTATCATTGATGGTATTTTGTGTTTCTTTGCCAACATCAGTATCAAAAGCCTGAGATATAAACCGACTTAAATGAAGTAGACCTAAGCAACGCTTTGTCTCGTAATTCTTGCTTTCTCACATTGTTCGGTCGCTTAACAATACAGACTCCGTTTCTATATTGGTAGAGTCGCCTTTTTTGTTTTTATTTTCTTTAAGTATACAAATATTAAAATCATCTCTAAGGAAACCATACAATAGATTAAACCAATTAAAAAAAGTTTTTGATGTGAAACACCTATAGGCGCAGGGTAAACCAGTTGACGTGTGACGCTTGACATGGCGACGGGTCACCCGCACCAATACTAGAGTATATTTACAGTCTATTTATAGTAAAGTGTATGTGTCGCCACGCTATACAATTGTATTTATGAAGTAAAAATGTAATGTGTACGGTGTGGCGACGGGTCGCCACATATACTATAGATATATACAGTCCACAGGTAGTAATGTGTACGATGTGGCGACGCGTCGCCATGCGCAAGCGACTGTGCGACTCTTCTCACTCGGTTCGATGGTTGCTGTTTATTACGGCATTTGAAGTCACAGATGAAATGAATTAAGTTGTGACAACTTGAAATTAATATTGAATTTTTGTATTTTATTAAAATACATGTTTATTAAATAAATAGTCATAATTTTTCTGTGAAAAAATAGTCATATTTAATTTTTCCATTATGCTATATTTAGTTCCCTGTCAATAATCTTGTCTTTAATGCATCTTACTTGTACAAACTCGATGTTTCACATTTTATTAACAAATTATGTATAAGTATTTTTCAGCAAAAGTAGGTTAATCTTTAATGAATTGTCACTTTATTTTATTCTATGAATAATAAGAAAGTTCTATATTACTATACTCTATACACCTTATAAATTATATGTTTTGATGTATGTTTCTTGAACGTTATGAAATTAAAGGTTCATATTGGTTTAATTTCATGTTATTACTATATTAAGCTTTATAATGCAGAAACATATCCTATGATTCTTTCATACATTCAACCAAAAACAATAATAATGATTTAAAATTAATGAAACCACTTCACTGGTGTCTTGTTTTTAGAACAATATGTGTAAATTGTAAAAAAAAATAGGTCTTTGTGTCTTCTAGTGACTAAATGATCGTTTCTTATCTTTCCATTTAAAATGAACCTTATGTTATGACATTTCGGTTGAAATGTCAGATGATAAATAATGTCTTCCTTTCTATTTCTTTGGTACTGCAAAATGGTATCGTAAAATATAGAGTCATGTACACTTCGCGCCAATAGTAAGTGACTGTGCATCTTCCCTTTTTTATACGTCTATGGGTCTAACGCACATTTTTTGTGTGAAAGTGAAACTAAACTATCAATTACGGACGTTAAGATTTAGGTACAGTCATAGTTTATGATGAGGTTAATTTTAAAATTGATATCAACTCACGATTTTTGAAATAATAAACTTGGGTCACTTTTTGAATTATTTCTCATATTTTAAGTTATTATTATTTTTATAACTTTGTAGAAGTTGCTTAAAATGTAATATATTTTAATGCTTGGCGAATAGGGCTGGTGATAGCAGATGGCCAGCAGGGCGGCCTAAAGTAGGATTACGTCGCGCCGGCGCGGCCTGCGAGGCGGCGGCGGGCAACGAGGTCGCGATTGCGGAACGAGGTAAGACATCGCCAAAGTACAGCCTCTCGGCCCGTTCTAAAAATGCGACGTAAATAGATGACTCATACTCGGTGCTCGCGCAGCTGACTTTCTTCTGGTGGCCTCGTGAATATTCCTCCGCATGAACGCCGGCGACGCAACAAAGAAGCTCGCCCGCGTGACGCCCGCGTCTGTACCCGTCGCCCGCCCGCCTTGTTAAACATCCGCTTCGTAGTATTAGGAATATGATTCATAAATATGCGGCGTTTCGATGCGATGCCGCGATGGTGCATCTGCTAACAGGACATAGTTTTACGCACTTTACTAAGCGATAGACACGACGGCGCTAACACTTTGGACGCGCTGGACCGTATCGAGGTCTTCATAAAATATCTTCTAGGTGGCGCTGGTCAGCAGCCATTACAAATGAATCGGCTATCGTTTGGCCGCGGTCCATTGTTCGCGTCGTTGTGTTGCGCAACCGCCGCGCAACATCTATACGAGAGCAAGGGCACGCGGCCGGCTCGCACGCCGCGCTCGCGTTATCTTGTGCGCTTCGACATAACTACTGGTAAACTACTTATCGGCATTTTCTGCGATAAAATACTCCGTTTATCGATTCATCGATTTTATTGTACCCTTTCATCCCGCACATACCGAATAGTCAGATGCTTTACTCCATCCAGTTTCCAGCGTTCGCGAGTTATTTCCTTTCTAAACGACAGGTACTTCTGTTTTATACCGCGACGAAAGAAACGACGCGACGTCTAGTCGGCCGCGGCGGCATGGCGCGGGCGGCGGGCGGCGGCGCTGTTTACAAACAGAGGCTCGTGAACGCGAACGGACCGATTCCTAAAGTAAACGGTGAAACCGGTGAAAGTTGCGCTCTTTGTACGGACGCCGCTCGAAACATGTCGGTGCATTCCAAAGGAGAAAATCGTCTGGGCACCTCGCCGTCACGGCCGTTACGAGGCGCATCTCGTCTTAGCGATGTGCGGGTGGACCGCATACTGCCGGTCACCTAGAGCACGAAACATCTACGCAAGTCGGATGTGATGTCACATTTAACAATAGATTGATGTAAAGATAACAATGAAATGGCTGTTACGTTTCTTTCGTATATTTGTTACGAGCGTATTTGTATTTAGTTTTTTAGAAAATGTCATAATTTTGCGGTTTCTTCATCCTCTTTTAAAGATAAATGTTTATTCCTTTAGCAGTCTTTCCATGTACATTTGTAAGAGGTTTTATGGCACTTGAATAATACTTAATTCATTTATTTGAACTAACTAGACTTGAATAAGTAGTATAGTTTGGTTCATATTGACGTGGAACATCATAACCCACCTCACTATATGGGATATAATTGAAAACAACATTGTTATAATTATTTATCAAGAAGCGTAACGTTAATGGAATGTTCAAAAGAGTTTTCAGTAGAATAATTATTATACATATGTGTAACGTTGTGCGGTATGTTATATGTACTCTGAATATACGCAGAATATTACTAAGTTACACTCACAATATTACCGGATTGAAGGGCGTTTGGAATTCTAATAGAAAAAGTAGAAAAATCAAAATAAAATACATTATTAATAAGACTTAAGTTCCGTACTCAAACAAGACAAAATCGAAATTGTTATAATTTTGCAATAGCAGTCTTCTGTACGTCGCATGTTTAATAACCCTTGCTTTAAGCTGCCACCGACTCCAGAAACAACTAAGTACCTTTTTATATAATTTTGAAGACGGCTTTTCATTTTTTTTTGTTAACTTATTTAATATTTTTTGTCATTAACAGTTAGTCGCTTCAAAAGAAAAATTCAAAGAGTATATACGTTAATCATATCTGACAGATTGTCCATAATTAATTTATCAAATATCGTTCATTTTAAATATTCTATTATGTGAAGTGTTAATTCGCGGAAATCCATAATAGACGTTTGCCTGCAACATGCATCAACATGCAGCATGCAACCCACCGCTGACCCTCAGAATCTGCTCCTCCACTACGAATCTCTATCCAAAGAATTGAATATAAATTCAGAAGATTGACAGATATCGAACACCTAAGCAAGTGTTCATTTTTCAATTATCTTAGTTCAAGTCGTTATATTGTTAATTTCGATGTCATCAATTACTAAAATTGACATTTTCAACTTCTATATGCATAAGTAAATGAAGTTCATAATTAATCTAGTTTTACTCACGGCTTTTTAGTAACATATAAAAGGCTTAAGTATATACATGTTTAGTCAGGTCATCTTGTTATGGAGAAACTGAAATTTAAGTTCCGATCCCAAACTTTCTGTGGCGCTGGTAAACATTACATGGTCCTTAAATTTTTAGTTAGAGTGCTATCACCTTCGGATCTTGGGATTGGGTTTGGGGAGTTCTCTTGCTATATCTCCATCAGTTTCTTTTCCCTATATGCATTTTGACTGTCATAAATTGCTTGGCGTTTTCAAATGGTGCTTTCTGAGACCAAATGTATGAGGTACTATAGAAAATATGGAAAATGCTGTACACATTCGATAATATTTGAGGTTCCATCAATGCTGTACATTCGATAATATTTGAGGAGTTCCATCGAATGCTGTACACATTCGATAATATTTGAGAGTTCCATCGAATCCTCGTGATCCTATCATCAAAACTTATTTGGTACTAAATCATCGGTTCCATTTCACAATGCATTTCCATGAGCATGAGTCGTTTAAAGTCTAAACAAAATCTCATCGCGATCCACGAAATGCTTATCATCGAGTTCGTGGTCGTCTATGGTTTCATTTTCGTACGGTACGTGTGTTACTTAAATACATTGTCGATGTTACATAGGTACGTAAAATGTATTCTATAGGTATTTAAAATTATTTGTATTCATTGTCATTTTCATCAACATTATCCTTCTGATCTTCTGAAAATGATCCGTGGAGTAGTTTAAACACTTAATGAAAGTAACAAAATAACGATGCCCGCAATTTTAAGTTCTTCATGGATATTATTCTTTGTTAAAGTATTAAATAAAATTATTTTTACAGTGCTTGAAATAAGTTATTATTTCAAAGATTGTATACAATTAGGATACATATTGTAAAGTAAGGGATATTTAGGCATTTTTTTTTTATTGTTTAGACAATGATTTTTTGAACGAGCTAATTATTCATCATGACTTTTTAGGTCAGTAAACCGTGATATGAAAGTTTTATACAAACGTAAGAATATTATTTTTTAGAATGTCTTAATTTACTTCGAATGTAATTAAACCGATTGATGTAAAATGTAAATGATTTTATTTAACAAATTAATATTTTTCGAATAACTTCAACAAAATTTATCAGTCGATAAAATTGCAAGAGTTGCAGAATGTATGCACATAGAACGACTCTTTGAAAACAATTGATATTATTTCCTAGAACTTCAAAAATTCCACATATCTAAGACTTGATACTTGTTTGATAATCACAGTGTTTCGAAATTGTGAAAATAATGTTAAGCATGCTTAAAAATTTAAGACTCGATTGCATACGTAATACAAATACAGATATACATAACTGTTGCCTGTTGTTGCTGTGTCAGGTTTTTTTATCACCCCTGCTGAGGGCAAAAAATGGTTCTGGCAACCGTCATTTCCAATCAAGGGCTTTCCAAGGTACGAAGCGAGTGATTTGATTTGATTTAAAACTCGTTGTTCAATCCGCCCGCGATCAGACCTCCGACCCAGTACTATCAGGTTCGAAAGCAACGCTTTCATTACACTATCATTATTGTTTTAACCAAAATCTAATCTAATCCACCACAATCGTCACTTGCTTTTTATATTATACTGGCTTTCCGCCTACGGTTTCTCCCGCGTGGATGTAGAATATGTTCTCCTTCATCTTTATATGGGAAGATCTCGCTGTCGATCCCAATTATTATTTCTGTTCGCGATTTCAATTCTGGTTCCGGTACTGTTGTTGATTTCGATCCCGCTTATGCTCTTGATTCTAATACCGATCCGATACTCAGTTTTGACCCCGGTCTCGTATTCAATTTCGGTCCTGCTTCCGGCTCTCAATTCTGCTCTCCGGCTTTCAATTCAGATACCTCTCATAGTTTTCATTTGTACGAAGTCAAGATAAATGCTAGTATCATAATAAAATATAGGCCATGTTACGTCGACATGGAGTAGCTTTCTATGTGTGAAATAATTTGTAAACCGTACGTGCCGAGCGACCTGACCGTACGATGAAAACTGCATCAAAATCCGTTGAGTGCTTTAAGACGAGTTAGCGGATTAATAGACAGACGCGGAAGGAGACTGCTTTATACTATTTAGAGAATTATTTGGATAGTATTCTATACAAAAAGCGAACACAAGTATGCATCTGTGAGGGTGGGTGTTGTCCATCGATATTAATTTTCCAAAAGTCATGCTACTTAATAATTTCAGTTATTTTAATGTACTTCTCATAATTGCATTTACTTTGCACGTTATGGAAGAAAATTAGGTTTCATTTTAACAAATATATTAATTTTTGTTTTGTGGTTCTGTCATAAGATCTGTGCGGATTACGGAACTTTAAAACAGAACAAAATCGAATTTATTCAAAACTTTGTGATTATGAACTGACTGTGTATTTTGAAAATCTCAAATTTTGCATTTTTTCCGTTTTAACTACTATAGTTTTCGAACAAAAATAAACTTAGATATGTGACCCTGATAATTAAGAACACCACTGATTATTTTTTTCGTTTTGATATATTGCAATTTTAAAAGTTCTATTGTCGAGTTATTATTTCTAGTCGAATAAAGCTTCTAGTATTAAGTGTGATTAATTTACGAAATATTATGAAATTTTGCAGTCAAATTCAATTCCATTTTTAATTTTTTCGCTCGTGTAGGTTTTATTTTAATTGAATAAACGAAGCGGAATATTCACCCAATCAACCGACAATTCTCCTAATTGAATTGTAATGTAATATTTAGACCGTAATAAATACGCAATTTTTATGTACGTTATTAGTATTAATTATGAGATTTCATTTAAATTGCCGATTCTAGCTACTCCCTCGTCCAGAGTTTCATTTTTCATCGTATATATTAATTTCTTGACTAAAAGAAACTTCATATGAAAATCCTCTTCTTAGAATGGGACCTGCCCCACGTGTGTTGTTGTATGGGTTGTAGAAGCACAAAATTTGATATTATTTTAATATATTTTATGTTGGCTTATTTACATACTTGAGTTGATACAATAAATTATAAAAATATAATAACGAATTCTCTAAGTAAATTACATTGATTTATCAACCAATACATAGTTCGAATCGATAGATCCAAATGTTTATTTAGGATATTGCTTTCTTATTGAGCACGCAGGCGACTTCAGTTCTCATGAAATCAGAAACCGGGGTGGTGCATGAACTGCACAATATCCTCTAGTCGAAATCTTATTATAGTATAACGGTTTCAAAAGAATTAGAATATGGTTCTTGATATATCGGATCTGAATCGGAATGGAGACTTTTAAGTTTAGAATCCAAGATCGTACATGAAAAATACGATCTCGATTTCGTTAGTAACCATCCGTTAACGTTTTTAGTTGTCATCCAGTTTCCTAAGACTTCTTGAGAATCGAGGTCGTATACCCTCACATTACAGAATCACATTTCAAACGGTGACCGTAAACAAAAGTTTTACCTCGGTGCGGGCCAGCCGCGAGGTCCGCTGGCATATTTGATTTATTTTTAAGCGTAATCACCATGTAATTACCTGTGCTGGCGACAAAGACGGCGCATTGTCGCGTGGCGGGCGACCCGAACGAGCCGCACGTAGCCGGTGAAAACAGATGGCGCTCGCGGTCCGCCCACGGAATGGGAGCAAAGGGTTGCGCAAAATGTTTGACGCGGCGAGTCGCGGCCGCAGCGCCGCACCGACCCCATTGTGCACGGCCTGTTCTAAGAAAATGGATTTTCTAGAAGCGTCCGGGCGATCGTTTTAGCCTTGGTGACCGACATAAGTATCGAACTACAATACGGTTTTGTTGCGTGTTTATTGACTCCGAAATGTGCAATGACGGCGTAAATATATTATTAATGTGAAGCTTTAACAACATTAAAGTATTTGTAATCGTTGTATTTCTATCGCTGTTTCTAAATCTTATACTTGATTTACGTCAAGCTCTTGTCAATTACGCTCCCGTTCCCAGTCTTGTTCTCATTTCAATTCTCATGCCGCTGTCCGTATCGATGCAGATCTCGTCCTGAATCACTATCCCTGTTCTTGCTCTAGATTCCGAATCGATCTCATTCTCGATTCAAATGTCTGTTCGGCTCTTAATTTCGATCCCAACTCTGCTTTTTAATCCCGATACTAGTTTCTATTTCTAACTTATTCTGATTTCCATTGATTCCGGTCCTCCTTTCGATTCCGAATCTTTATGTCATTACGATCTGGGATCCCGTTCTCGATTCCGATCCCAATACCGTTGTCTATTCTGTTCTCGGTCTCATTTTGTACTCATTACATTGAATACATTGTTCGTATATA
>BGZK01003512.1:0-23930 GCA_005406025.1 Eumeta japonica
ATTTTTTGAAGATTCTTTAAATATAGGTTTTA
The DNA here is from genome assembly GCA_005406025.1 of Eumeta japonica. Lineage (NCBI taxonomy): Eukaryota > Metazoa > Arthropoda > Insecta > Lepidoptera > Psychidae > Eumeta > Eumeta japonica. The sequence goes on from BGZK01003512.1 coordinate 33, forward strand.
TAATGTAAGATATTTATCATATCCCACTTTCCTAGCCTTGAATGAGTATATTAAACAAAATATAATATTACAGAGAAAGAAAACAAGATTTTAATACGTTTAAATCAATGATCGCAAAATTTCTCAGAAAAATCAATTCAAAGCTTAATATCTCGCTCAATATTGATCTTGCGATTCATACCATTGGACCTTTTTAGGAAATTAAATTACCTACAATTTGTCATTTACGTTTTTCCATAACTCTTGTCATTTACAAGATGAATGCAAAAAAACGCGAATTTAATGAAAAATTAGGTTCAGTGGCCCGTACTACCTCGCCGGTGTGAGTTAGGACTTTGCCGCAGTGGGCACTTTTGTAGAGCGTTCAATTCTGAGAAAAACCATCTTCGGTCAAAGCGATCCCATGAAATGTCGTTGAGCTATAAAGGTAAATTAAAAGTGTTTATTTTATTGGAAAATGTTTATACGCCTTGGTCTAGTATTTAATATTAATATTAAGGGGAAACTTTCAAGGAATTTTTAGGGGTATTTTCAACAAAATTTCGGGACGGGACTAAAAAAAGTAAAAAAGAATCACCTAATGTGCATATGCGAATATCCATCAGCGAAGATACAAAAACATAAGACATATGACCAAAGTGGAGTATATAGTTAAGTCCTTATAGTTGTCCATCCAAACCATTTAACGCCTGATGGCGTGGAAGGAATGGTGCGACCGGGCCGAGTGTCGTCGATACGCTTAACTGGCCAGTTGGCCATAATTGATTATGTCCGTTAATAAATTAAAATGGAACAATAGGCCCCTGACCAGACACCGCCGTGGTGAACAATGCGAGGTATTAGCGATTTTAGGGTCGGCTCAATTCCTTGCTGAATGGCGTCCGGTCGAAGCGATTGCAATTACTCGAATATTTAATATTATTACGGTATCTTGATTCGTAATAAAAAAACAAGGTGTGCGGGTTAATGAAAACTCGTCGAAAGTATGATTATTTAAATACCATATTCTAGATCGAAACTGTGATTTTCGTGACCGCGACTACCGACGTGATGTTTGATATGTTTATATCACTTCTATGAATACATATTTAGGAAAAGAACGTCATATATAATAATTTTAAATAAATACAAATGAAACATTACAACTTAACAAAGTCTGTCGATGAAAGGTTGAGATTTCTCAGAAAATGAATTGCATAACGCTGTCTTTGAAATTTATAAATTTCAATTTCATGTCTAATTCGATGGTCAGTAAGATCCGGCCCAGGAAGGCCGTGACGTCCATGGCCCCATGGATCCGCCGCTGACCGGAAGTCGAGGATGCCGTCAACAATGACGAAGATTCGAGTATAAACTCTATGTCACCGTAATTTCTAGTTTACTATTCACTCGCTACTAGATCACATATAAATCGAAAGCTTTACCTAGTTAAAAATATTGATATATATATATATACAATTTAATTTGCCTTAAAACAGCTGTACGGTTACAACTAAACCGATATGCGGCTTTTAATACAAATGTGTTGCAATAGGTTGAACTTTGAAAGAAGTATACATTGAGAGGTAGTCTGAAAAAGCTCTATAATTATAGAATATCTTCGAATGGTCCCGTTTGAGTTTAAGGCGCGATAGTGGTGTTGGTTTTAGTGAGGGCCAAACGTAGTAATCTTAAATGCTGATCGAGGGAAAAATTGAAGTAAAGGTTGATCGGATTGTCTTTAAAATCCATAAATTCGGAGGTGCCCCTCAACGTCAACGACATCGATCACTGCAGCATTTTAATAATAAATACTATATTAAGCATTTATGAATGTCAACGAAACGTAACATGTAAGCATCATCGTATCTAAGTGGATATCTGTGGTCACTGGCTACCGTCTAAATAGGCGAGAATTTAAGTATGTAAAAACACAAGGAACAATGCGAACTGCAATGCAAAAGGGTGTATTAAAAGAAAAAAATATTAGAAACTGATAGATACAGAAAAATACAAAAGCTTACTTCTTAACCCATAAGGTACTACCATGACTATTGTCTCGTCACCAATGTTAATTTTATTTATCATAGCAATTACAATAATAAACCATTGAGTAACCAAATTAACTAAACAGTTCTTGGGAGTTCAAGATCTTTTTAATCGACAGCAGAATGCGTAACGATTATGCAAATAGTACATTGATTCACCCTTTTAAAGGGCATTTGAAGAGAAAACGAGTTCGTCCATAATTAATTAAAGTAAAATCTGTCGTCTTTACGGTACGTTCTAGTGACAATAATACCGTCTCATAACATTCGACGCTGAACAAGAAAGAATTAATGTAAAAATCGATATAACAAATTGTTACAAAATAGATGAATAACAATGATATAGACCTCGAAAACTTTCGTACCGTCGACGTGTAGCGTACACACAGCTCGGTAATTATTGTCGTGCATCAATATGATTTCTCACGTCTGTAACGGTAATTACAGTCGTGATAAAATGAACAACGCGTGGCGTACTTTCGTTTTCCGCGACGGGCGGGCTGCGCAGCGCACGTCGGCGTCGGCGTCGCGAGAGCTTTCTACGTCTATTCAAGGCGTCCCCTTTTGTCCGTTAAAATCGACAGTTGTAATTAAATCCGATGGTAGTTAAACCAAAACAGAGATCCGACGTTTGCCCAATTTTGAAATGAAAATCGCTATCAAGCGAGAGACGCGTAAGACAGCTTAACTTTACGTTATGTAGCATCTGTCTGACCTTATTTTCCATTTTTGGCTATAGGTTGCCTGTAAACCGATCGGCCAATAATTCTTTCACTCCTTTCGAGCTGCAAAAATAAAACCCTTTCATGTCGGATGACTGGCAAGGTAAGACGCTGAAGGTGATGACTAAGCAAATATTTGTATAAAATTAGTAAAAATTATTTGTCCACCATCACGTTTAGAAGTTTATTAGACTGTTGGTCCATATCCACACCGCTGTTTCGCGATTCTCGAATTCGCGCCCTCCCAACGCGGAATGACGGATTTTGAAGATCTCAGGGAATCTTCTTCGATATGAAAGTTTGATAGCGACGTCTACCATTATCAGTGAAGAACTTTATAGAAGTACAGTTAATATTTCGATCTGAACGCAACATACAAAGAGCTTCGAGCCCGCGCACACGCGCTCGAAGCTTTGCTTCTGCCGGGAGATTAGCGTTACAATCATCAGGGATCAGGGGCGTACGAGCGTGTGTGGTAGAAAAACGTAATTTTCTTCAAGATTGCCGCTTTCCACAAACGCCGTCGTGGTAGGCCGCAACATAAACAGGATAAACTATTTACGCGGTGATCTGTGGTTAAGTCACACCTTATATATGCAATCATTTGTCATTACAAAATAATTTATTTAAATTTGTTTATTATATAACGAATCGATTGTGATTTAGGAATCGACACCGACTAATAACATTATATGTCGTTTCTTTCTCACAGGTGAGGGTTTGTTGATACCTGCACCACTTTTGTATGTATGATTCGTACGTGTGAAATTAATAAACTAAACACCCAATTGTGTTTTAATTGACGTCATCCAAATTACTAAAAAAAATAATATATATATTGTAGAGCCTTTATTTATTTAACTCGACGAGAGGTAAGTCTCTTAAAAGACCAAAGATTCTAGTATTCGAAATTAAAGAGTATTTTCCTTCGAGATCGATATGTTTATTGATCAGTTCTTCAATCTTCCCTTCTATTATTTCTAAGCTTTTACTCATTAACTTACTATAACAATTCACTCTTTATCACCATAAACTTGTGCACTCGGCATCAGCCCTCGTCCCCTTCTCTATACTTCTCTAATTCTCCTCAATTGTTATTCGCGAGCTCGGATTCAGAATGTTTTAATTTATTCTAATTTGAACTTTAAACTGAACGCGAATCCGCAAACCCTCATATGCAAGCAGGAGGTCGGATACCCCCTATGTCACCTACTCCTACACAATATATATATATCTATTTTTTTAGTAATTATATGTATATATATATTTAGTGATTATATATATAATGATGTAACTTAGTTACACCTGTGCCAAGGCAAAGGTATAAATTTATACGAATGCGAGTTGTTTTATTTATGTACAGTACAATGGAGACCGCGGAAACAAGTTGTTTTAAAACATTAATAACCCTTAAAATCAAATACTCTACATACTCGTACTTTTAACTATGGCTCTATGTCAAAATAGTTCACTATCACTTTGCGAGCGATATTCTAATAAAATTTTGTACATTTTGAACTCCAAAATATTTTTTTCTCTGACAGAATTTCACAGAATCAAGTTTCAATGTTTATCTGTTCACAGGCATCGATCACGTTAAGGTTTCAAGGATACGCAAAGTTTCACAATAGCGATCGAGTTTGCCTGTGAAGGTATAGCAATTTGTGCCATGTCGTGGAGAAGCTAATGACGAACATTAGGCATTATAATTAACTAAAAATCGGACAAGCGCAACTGGGTACCCATACCCGTTTCGTAGATGAATTCTTTTTGATATCGTTTTGTTTTGATTGTTTATACGCAAGCATGTTGTAATCGGTTCCTTAATACGTCTGCAAAATTTCGAATATTCAGACGCACGAAAGTGGATGATAATCGAATTGAAATATTTCATAGCATTCATACAAGCATACGGATCGAACTAATAAAGACCAGCGAAGTGCGAATGGGATTGCGCACCGAAGGTTCCGTACCATAAGACAATTTTCATATTTACAAAGAAAGTGCTCAATGTTTCATTCGGTTCCGGATCCTCGACACGAGCGCGATTCGAACTTGTCCGTTTTGAACTATTTGTTGTTTTACGTTGGAGTTTTGAATCGTAATCACAGAAAGTTTGATGCATTCATACTCACTATAGAGCGTGAACAAATAAACGTTATAAAACATGTTCCTTATATAGGAGGTCCCGTTGATTACCTTTTATTATGATGTGTTAGATAGGACATCCCCTACGGTAACAGACGTTCAGTGAAAATTGACAATCGGCTACGTATTACCTCTCTATTCTTTAAGGCAGGACAGACAAGACGGATGGATAGACCGCATATACTTAGAAATATGATTTCGATGACACCTCGAAGATCTATTTAAAACTAAAACCATGAACAAAGAACACAATTCTTAGAAACGGTCGACGATACAAATCGACAGCACTGCAATTTGGCAATATTTGAAATAAAACGCTTGCAATACATTTTGTTAACCTCACACCGTTAAACCGATATTTTCAGCTTTCGCATACAAGTTGCACAACACGACCTCACGCCGCCGCTGCGCCGTCGGGATCGACAGATGTCGCGACTTGCGATAGTATGTTGATTCAGTGGCTGTGTCGAAATGCTTATTCGAATACCGGGCACAGAACGACCGACGTGGATGCGATGACGTAAATCTTCAGAGCGACAGAGCGAGACTTCCAGAATTCACACCGATGCACGGAAATGATGGGGTGCATATGTTGCAACGTATGCACAACGATAATCATACGTTCGATAGATATGCTAATCGATGTACCAACAGTTATGCATTTATTGAATATGCAAGCAGAATAGATACGATGAACACAGAGTGGTGTCGATATCTATTCGAAAATGCAACGAACCTTATATAAGCCCCTTATCATGTATGTCTCACAAAACTGTGTATAAAAAGTATTTTATACGTAAAAAGTATTTTAAACTCTGACTTTAGGTTCCTAATACTCATTTCATTTGGCAAATTTAAAATCTTGATGTAGAAATAGACAATCAACCTATTTCTAGACTTTTTAGATACGGTGTGGATGCTCTAGATCTTTTCTTCGAGTGTTCTATATTCAAGTATTTTTGGAATATCAGTTCAATTCTTAATAGCTTTGCCATTAATTCTTTCAATACAACTTCCACTTGGTATTGGGATATTCATTTATTTTGGATGTCCATGTCTGGACGGGGAAAACATAATGCGACTTCTTTTAAAACAATTATAACAGATGTGGATGCTAAAATCTATACTTACATATTTTATGGATAGCATGCAGAAAAAAACCATGTATCTCTATTACTTAAGACATTATTACTAAAAGAAATATTTGAAATAATTCGTAAGAAATGCAACAGAATTAATTATCGTAATTTTAGGAAAAGGCAGAAAAAGCATGAAAACTACAATTTTATATCTATTTCTACGCCTTCCAACTTTATATGAGAAAAAACAAACAGGGACGCATAAATAGACATGCCGACAAATAAAATCTTTATTTTTTGATTCGACCAAACAAGACGCGACAGAAGAGAGCGCGCACATAAGTAGCCCAATGGAACCGTGTTCGCGTGTTAAAACTCATTCTTTTACGCTCTGTTTGAAGAAGTTCTACGGTGTTCAAGCGAACACGGCAATTATTAATGACGGTAACAGTTAATTAGATGCATGCGGCGATTTCAAAATATGTAATGTGGAACGGGGCCTTCCGAAATGTTTTAGTTTTGACACATAAGCATATAACTTCGTCATAGTATTATAATTAATTTGTAGCCTGTTAACATAAGAATCATTGGCTGCTAGACTCGATATTTTGACGTGACAACGTCTTATAAATTGGTTTGCCGGGTGACACTTCAAGAAACTGCGTTACGCTCCGCTCACGTTATGCGCTCACAATGAGAGCGAGTGAGAGGCACGCGTCCCTTCCACTCAGGCATGGTAGCCCGCCTAAGAGCAGAGAGACAGACATAAAAAGTGAAAGGCGCGTCCCTTCCACTCGAGCACAGTTAGCCCGCCTAAGAGCGAAATGTATTGCAAGTTATTGTATGTATATTTGTATATAAATACGTATGTATGTGTAAAGGTAAAAATAAAATTTTGTTAATATGAAATTCAGTGCGAGATTCTTTGTATAAATTAATGTTTTAAATATAATTCTTTGTATAAATAAATGTTTTAAATTGTTACTATTATTTCATCCTTCTTCCTACTATACGAATGAATATTCACATTAAAATGATTTTACCACTCAAAGTCGTTGTCACGTAAAACTTTCGCCCGTATACCGACTTTACAGGCAACCAATTTTGCTAATAATTGACGACTAACGATTAATAACAATTTTACATCAGTCACTTAGTTTTTTTTGACATGGAATCCATTATAGGCATAGGCATGTAAAGTCTTACTCGCACGTTTCGCGAAAATCGAGCGTTATTTTCAAATGTACTCTTGCCATATACACCGTTGTCACGAACCGCTCAAGGATTCCCGTCAGGTGATCCAGTCACTAGGGCCTTTCCATCATGACGCTTAAAGTTTTGACAATTGACTTTAGTTCCTTCCAGGCTTGTCTATGTGAGGGTGTTCATGTGTTGAAAATTTTCAAATTGCTCCATTAAAACTTGAATATCTTGGGAACTAAAAGTTCGATCGCGAAAATATAAAATTCGTTAGGATCCCCGAAAGTAAATCTTTCCAAATAGAAAATACTAACAGAAAATAATAACAACACGTCCAACTCAAAATTTGATATACACAACAAAAAATCCCGATAAAACATACCAAAAAATTCCGATAAAACACAAACCAAAATTTTAAACCGAAATACGACGACCCATGCAAAACGTCAGAAGAGACACAAATTGGCAATCATTTGAAGATTGACGAAACCCTCTGCGCCGGGCGGCCCGTCCTCCGATAGCCGGTCGTCCGCGTGCCTTTTTGTACCGACCCCCCTTCATTCCTTCCCAAAGCACAAGCCTGCCCACGATTCCATGTTTACCGGTAGTACCACGACCACCAGATTTAATTTGTTGTTATAGAATTCTAACATGTACATAGTACAGAATTGATGATCTTTGCGATTCTGTCAAAAGTCTATGTTGCCAGCTCAAGTATAGTATAGTCCGTGACATGTGTGTAGCAGAGCGAGGAATTATGATATATATATATATATATATCCGACCGAGACCGTGTTCGAAAGCAATAACTCTATTTTATTTTACCTATTCTATCTATTCCATTGAAGAAAATATTATAAAATTAATTATTAAAATATACCAAATAATGAAAATAATTCAAAGTTAAAAACAGAAATTGCAAACATTGATTGTGGTAAAAGGGGCGTTCCAGTTCCCAAAAATCCATTTTAAGGACTCACAACGTGAACGGCCGCGTCAACATTCCATAAATCGTAGCACGAAAATCACAAGTAATCAATCACCTTAATTGTGTAAAGCTACGAATATGTTCGAGTACACTAGTCAATAACAAGAGTATCAACATATTGCTTTAAGTTGGTCAGGTCCCTCGATCTGAATAGGATTGTGGGACGGTGGCGTGGGTTGAGCGGTCTTAGGCTATGCAGGCGCCCTTGGGCATACAGAGTCGGGTCCTTTAGGTACAGAACAGATATACACCAGTTATTAAATCGTAATGAATATATATTTATATGTGTGTGTGTGTGTGTGTGTGTGTGTGTGTGTGTGTGTGTGTGTGTGTGTGTGTGTGTGTGTGCGTGCGTGTGTGTGCGTGCGTGTGTGTGTGCGCGTGTATATTACTGAACGTTGATATTACACACTGTGATTAATGTATATAACTTGTACATATTTTTTTATTTTTGAGCTAATCTGACTGACCGAAATGAGATTGATTCGACTCGAATTCCAGAGATCAACGTTCGGGAAGAATAAATTAAATTCAATGCGTTTATACTTTCCAAAAAATATATAAATTTATTAATTAATTTTCACTTTTAAAATTTACGAGTTACATTACAACAAAAAAACCGGCCAAGAGCATATTGGACCATGCTCAGTGTAGGTTTCCGTAGCGTTACTACAACAAGACGCACTACAGATAAAAAACTACGTAGTTACACTTTTCCCATATTTCCTGCACAAAATAAGTTTAAGCACTTTAGTCTACTATAGTTAGATAAACAAGTAGGTATATTGACTATTACTCGTAAACTAGTGTCAACTGTAAAGCGCCAGCAAAGAGCGTATCTTCATGACACTTACGTTCTTTTGTGGAGAAGCGCAGCTTTCGGCAATAACTCAAGAACGGTATATTCAAACATGTTCAAAACAATTTTCGTTGAAAGTATCTATTAATTTATTTATTCCAGATGTACCGTTTAAAAATTAGGGGACACACAAATTACGCTACTTTCGGAGCGATTATTTAAGAAAATACTCATTAATTTAAAAATGCTAAGAAACCATAAAGTTTTAAACTACTGTCGAAATATTTGCCACACGTTGATGTTACGTTACATCAACTGTGACATATATTGATACGTGTACGGAGTGCCCCCTTAGAAATATTTATTTTGTTATTTAACTACTAAACTAAGTAGCGGCTTATACAAGACTCCTGTACTATAAATGTCATCTATATACATCTCTTAGGTTTCGAATAAATTGCCTGTGACATACGGACGTACGGATATGACGAAAATATATGAGTTCTGTTTTGCCATTTTGGTTCGGAACCTTAAAACTAATTTCTAAATTAACAGTAAGATTTGACAGATAATTGTATGGACGCTCTGTAAAATCTTACGCTTGACATTACGTATTCCGCTTTTAGGGTTTCGAGTCAAAATGGCAATAACGGAAATCTTATAGTTTTGTCATGTCCATCCGTCCGTCCGTCCATTCGTTTGTCACGGCCATTTTATTCAAAAACTACAAGACGTATTTCATTTCTCAATTTTTTGAGAAACGAAATACGTGCATTAAATAAACCGCATCAGCAAAAGAGCCTCGTTTCGAGGAGGCTCTTTTGCTGATGCAGTTTGGTTTACACTGGTTTAATAGTAGTAGTCGACATACCTACTTGTTTTTCTAGTCATAGGCGACTCAAGTGCTTATAAAGTGCGAGTAACATGGAAAACGTGTAACAACGTACTTTTTCGTCTGTAGAGCATTTGTTTGTAGTAATGGCTTCGGAACCCTATAATGAACATGGTCCGACATGCACTTGGCCAATTTTTTTTTCTTTTGATGTTTTTAAATTACGATTATAGGATTTGCGCATTTTCTAAACTTTCGCACGTCAGTATACGCCTTCGACACTAGACCTCGATCGGTTTGTTTCAAAAATTCAGATCTGCGCTCGTCAATCAGTACTCTTCAAAGCTGCAAACGCCATAGCTGCAAACGCCATCTAAATGCTACAGAACCGTAAATCAAGCTGTGAAAGTCTCGCGCTCGGCCTTCCTACAGACCTAGAGTCGTATTAATAAGCGTAACTTAAATGATGCACCATCTCAAGAAGTAACGTGTGAGCGAGACATGTAATTATTTCCTATAGCGAAACACTAAAATCGTCATGCTCTTTCCACTCTCAAGACGGAACGCTGAACTTAAGTGTGCGTTATTAATACGACCCCTAGTAACGTGTAATCCATTCGGATCGCCGATTCACCGCCCTTCGCCCTCGCGCGCCCGCGTACGTCCCAAAACGGCCGCGATCGTCCGCGCTCGGCGCGGGTCGTCGGACCCGGCCGCGCTCCGAGATCTCGGTCTAATGGGGCGTAAGCCGACACCGCACCGAGAGCGTCTTTGTTTCATTATCGGAAGTCATCTCTCGACGCGACAACAATACCGCCGCTCGGTGACGTCTCCGTCCGCATCGGCGGTTGTACGTCTCGGGAGCGATTTGGGTCTATTGTCATCTAAAGCACGGACAACCGAGCTTTGCCCGGCGTCTTTCGAGTTTACGGTGGGAGTATGATAAGTTCCACGGGTAAGGTTGCTTATGTTTATTTCCAACCAAATCAAATATATTTAGATACATAAAATACTAAATAATACACAAAATTTACGTGCTACCTACTCGGGCATTAACAATTTCGTGTAGTGCCTTTTTGTGACAACTTTAGTTAATGGGATCATATTCAGTAATATTACTTCTAGAAAATAATCTGAATTACAGTAAAACGCACGAAACTCTGCCGCTCTAAATTGTCTACGAATGATGTACAGCGGAAATGAGTTAAAACGCTTCCCGACTCTTCTTTCTTCTCCGTCGCGTACCTATTTAAAGCCATTGCGAAGCTTTCGTAACTAACATCACAGCGGCAGAGTTTCATGCGTTGTACCATTGTCAAATTAGTCACGAAAGCGTCGCAATCACTAAAATGTGAACGCGCCAGAGAAGGAGCGGAAGAGTCGGGGAGCGCTGAACCTGCGCATTTGCATCATTCGCAGACAATTCAGAGCAGCACAGTTTAATGCGTTGTAATATTCATTTTACATGACTAAACCCTTGACAATATTTTTATTTATTTTTAAAATGTACAAAGAAATTTAAAAACAAATTACTAGTTTTCAAATCGTATACAATTGTATAATTCTTAAGATTTAGGCAAATATTTTGGGAACTACGAGGGAACAGATGAATATTTCGTCATACATTGTTAAAACATAACCTTTGGTTTAGCCGCAGCCGCGTAAAACAAGCGTAGTCTGTAAAGCCGGTAAAGATGAACATCTAGCGTTAAGGTCGGGGATGGGCTGCGTGGGCAGGCGGCGACCGCTTTGTTCGGGCCGTCGCGTCGGCATCGACAAATGCAAAGACGGTACCCACTTTTCAATACAATTTTGAAATGGAATTTTTGGATGTGCGATCTAATAAACATTAAATTGATAAACAAGAACAATAAAAGTTTGAGTGAAATGATAATTTGTTACAAAACAGTACAAATAACATAGGAATTTACATACAATAGCATCGCCGTCGTCGACCTAGTTCTTCGATATACTTTTAACAATGAACATTCAACTTTTATATTTTTATTGTCATAACACAAACAGTAGTCGGCTAGGATACCATAAAGTTGGCTCCTATAAACAGTGTCCGCGGAATCACCGGATCGTGTAAATTGTTTAATTAAAAAAAATACTTTTTAAAATATTTCAAAAAGATCAAGGAAAAAGTTTTTTCGTATTTTATAGCTAAAAAATTGCAGTAAAATCTTATTTGGTTGTGCTGTTTGTGTCTGGCTAGTTTTGATACTATTAAATAGATGACATTATAAAAAAGGAAAAATAAAAAGGAAAAATAGTGTCCCGCATTTTTCTATTGTTTTTCTGTCCACCAAAATGAGTGATCTAACGTAGAAATTCGATATATTTTGAGGTTTTATTACAAAAAAGAGGGAAAATGCGACACAAGTCGTGAAAAAAAATTTGCATCGTTTATGGACCTAATATGGTGTTGGTAAATGTAACATAAAATTGGTTCAAACGTTTTCAGACGGTAGTTTTGATGTCAAAGATGAACCTCGCTCTGGTCATCTGTTACGGATAAAGTCGATACCATTTTGGAAAAAGAAAAGCAAGATCGACATACTAGTTTTACGACATAGCTGAAGAGCTGATATTGACCACAAAACAGTTTTCACCCATTTCAAAAAGTTGGATATACAAAAAGCTCTATACTTCGGTTCCACACGAGTTCACTGAAAGAGATCTAACTAGTCGTGTACTCATTTGCAATTCTCTATTCAAATGTAATGAAACGAACCGGTTTTGAAAAGATTGATCACTAGTGACGAAAAATGGATTACCTACGACAATAATGTGAGAAAAGATCATGGTCAAAGGCAAGCAAGCTCCACGGGCGATAGCAAGACCGGATAAACTCGCAATAAGTTGATGATATGTGTATAGTGGGATTAGAACGGCATTATTCATGACGAGTTTTTACCGCCGGGCAAAACCATTCTAATAATGAATCGAATGTGGTAACTTTTTCCATTTCGTTTTAAAAAATATTTTTGTAGGATTTCATAAAATTGGTATATTTTTAGAACAAATAGATAAATGTAAAGTGTGACCGATTCTGATAACATTCAAACACAAATCGATTTCAATAAAAATCGACTATGCATTACATTGAAATGCGTTACCGCAGCGCCGCCGCACGCGCGTCGCAGTGCGGTGCGGACCGGCTCAAGCTCAAAGAGGCGCACGTTGAAAAATGAATGGTCCCAGATCGCTATCAATGGATCCCCGGGCGCGCGTGGGAGGCGCCGCCGGCCCTCACGCGCGCGCCGGGTACATAAAAGTTATCCATAGTCCGAATTGGATTTATCTATATTAGTGGTGTACCCGTTTAGATACTCCCTTCGGACTACCTTATACATCGACAATATTAAAACCCATGAACATCACAGTAACCTTGCACCGATAACTCGTTAAATAGATCGGAAGACATCGATTCATCGTAAACAAACGCTACGTAGTATCGAAAGCTCCGGGTATGTTCGTAAGTGATATCGTGTTAAGTTTTGATAAACTCATTGTCGAGACAGACCCTATCACAATCTCTTTACTTTATTTCAGATTGAGAAGCTAGGACCACGAGGTCTCCACCCGGCCCATTGCGGGTCGGGGGCTGCTGATGACCCCGATCGCTGACGTACACGACGTCCTGGACCCGAAGGCAATGTGTCCTCTGAGGCACAGAGCGATGGGGTCCACTTCGATAAATTCACCCATGGTCAGGATCGAACATGGCAACCTGACTTGAAAACGATGCTTTGAAACACTGAACCGCTCGTAAATGCGGTCATAAAGATTATTCATATTTTACAAAAATCGATTCTTATGATCATGCGTCATATTGCAGTAATTTGATAGTGGCACCACTGCTTTGGGCTGGGGTCACAATTTTTTGGGATAAAGGAATTGCGATAAGAGTTGGCAGGTAGAAATCGTAACATAATGAAAAAGCTTTAGCTCCCTCCATGCGACTTTGTCTCTCTCTCTCTCTCTCTTGAAATTTATTACTTAGTATTTTTTATATATATGTAATCTATAATTCACTATTTTACATCTAATTCTTAATAAAAATATATTTTCCCTAAAATAAAATGAAACTCTTAGATTTAATTCTCTACTATGCACTATTTATATTGCAAAAAATCTTCATTCTGACAGGGCTATACATGGCTATACATTTCGTTTTAACAGGCTTCAAAAATGAGGAGGTTCTATATTGGTCTGATTTTTGTTTGAAAGGTATACTCTCAGATGGTCCCATAGTCACTAATGTCACGATTTTTAGTTATTGAAGTTTTTCGCCTGGTAAATAATCTCATGCTGCAGAGTCATTGAGGGAAGTCAATCACTCCTTAACGATTAGGAGTTAGGGGAAAATACTAAGATTAGTCGCCAGAAACTACCCTTCAGTGACTATTAGTTCGTGGGGCGCATGATAAGTTTCCTGGAACTGACCACTTGCATAACCTATATTTAAAAAGTAATTACTACATTTGAAAATGGAACTCTGACTGTAGAATACAGTTTATTTCAACAAACTGACAATTGTTTTATTTTGTGGCGTCATTTTAAAATTGTGTCTCTTTCACTATGAATTTATGTAGTGAAAATTTATTGTACTACGGTTTTCTACGATGTAAGTGTAATTTGACAGCTAAGCTCGCTCGACTTCAAACTGCTTTCAGCGATGAAGCACCATGCAAAACGACTATTTATAAGCGGTTTACAGAATTCAAGCGCGGTCGTAATACTAGTGATGAATTTCATGATGATCCCCCGTTCACCGCTGTGACCGACAAAACATCGATGCTGTGCGTCTTATGATCTAAACAGACAAGCGCATGTAACGTACCATGCGAGATCGGGAATCGATAGGTATGAGTTAAATATCAAACCCACAACAAACATTTGGGTATGAAAAGCTGTGTTTCGGGGTGGATCCCCACACAATGTGTCTGGGGCTCAAAAAACTTTACAGAAATTGGTTAAATCAAGCTAAATTAGAGAAAGTTTAAGCAAAAAAAATTCATTTTGTATAATAGTAACGCTATTTTATTATCATAGACATGCGTACAAATAATATAATTATTTCACCTTATTATCCTATTAGGATTATTATAGTATTTCATTAATTATGATAGAATTATTATTATCATTGTTATCGTTATTATATATTTTGTAATTAATGGCTTATGGTAACTAAAATATGAAATATATGGTTTACATTCCACGGAATTTAGTGACCTAGTAAAACTCCATCAATTTTAGTGTGGATCTTATTGTTAATGTTTGAGGACTATTTTCATAGATAATTCTATATATATCATAAAAAAAAAAAAAATGTACATCTCTATGTTTTCATTTTCTAACTGTGTACAGTTTATTTTTAAATGATTTTCTTTTATTATTACAATTAATTGATGTTTACTAGATTAACAGTCGTATTAATTAATAATTGCTAGTTTTAATGAAATTATATACATTTACCGATACTTACAATCAAAAACTGAGGTTAACCTGAAATAACCTAAAAAATAAATACCATAATCACGCCCACGTGTTGATGTATTAGAAAAAAAGATATAATTACTTACTTTTGTTAGAAATCCACTGGAATTAGAATAAATCCTTTTATTTATTTTTTGCCTATCACTTTATTATTGAAATATTATTTTTCACGTCACTACTGAGTTTTAGAAATAAACAAGGCGCGTAACAGAAAAACGTGACTTAGAAAAATAATATGCGCGTAACAGAAAACGTGACGACGAAAATTTCTCTCATACGTCGATAAAGAAGTTTCATTTCAAAAATTTCAGCTTGTTACATGTATGGTTCTAGAAATATTATTTCGTTATTAATTACCAAACTAAGTAACGGTTTGTACAATAATAACCTACACCTATAAATTTCATTAATATACGTTTTGTAGTTTTGCCTGTGACATACGGACGGACGGACGGACGGACGGACGGACGGACGGACGGACGGACGGACGGACGGACGGACGGACGGACGGACGGACATGACGAAACTATAAAGATTCCGTTTTTGCTATTTTGCCTCGGAACCCTAAAATGAAAATATTACTGTTATACATTATTTATAGACGAAACACTGCAATAAGAACTCACTTCGCCACTTTTCACTATCTTTTTCGGATCTATAAAATAAATAAGAAGGAATTTTTACCACTTTTAAGAGCCAAAACTTCCAACAGTCACGTTACTCGTAAGAATATTCAGCGATGGCCGATGGCAGCGTCCCTCGTCCCTCGCCCGGTTTAAAATCGCTTACACAGTTTGTTTTTGACAGGTTCTATACCGTGTTAAGTACGTTGTAACTTACCCGCTGGACTTTTCGCCCCGATACCCTAATATCTGTGTGACTTTGAGCGAATCGTGTCACTCTAAATGTAGAAAACTTAAAAACTTCCTTAATATACATTTCGATTATAATTACGCGAATGATTGCAAGAATAAGGGATGTTGAATCAGATTTAAATCACCGGGACAGATGGTTTAACGCGTTTTACGAGGTTACGGAACGTGTGGTTTATGATGTCACTAAATTAAAACTTATTGGTGAACTAGCCGCTAATCGGAATCGACCCCTATAATTTGATTCGAAAGCGCCGCTTGACTACTAAGCTACGGCCGCTCTAAAAGTAAGCATATAGATAAATTCATTATACATCGATCGATACGATAATATTTAAATCTGAAACAAACTCACCAAAATTAAATCATTTCGCCATATTTACGTATATGGAAATATGCCTCTTAGTAACCCGCCCGTGGTGTACATATCTCCGGTCCGCTTGCATAATAATACGTACCGGTGCACGAGACCGTGCGCAGGTTCGACACCGCGCGCCTCGCGTCGTGTAATAACTGTAAAGCTTGCGGAACACGACAGGCTGCGCGGGCGCATCGGCCCCCGCACGTCGCAACTGCTCGCACTGGACGGAACGATCACCGAGTTAAGCCCGTAAAAGGACGGTTAGACGTTGAATTTTTTTTTGCGTTCCGTAATCGGTTATGAATTACTATGATAATTTCGGTGTGCCGTGTATTCACTCCGTCTGTATTACTTGTAGATATTCCATAACAATAATCTCTAAACTTTTACATCTATTGAAACGGAATTACGGTACAGGGCTATGTTGATGATCTAATAAGTGTATAAGATCTAAAAATAAGATCTAATAAGATGACCCCGTGTTCCTTATTTATTTCAAAACTATCATCCAAAATATCATTATGTATTATTTACCGTGTTGTTTCTTATTCACGTCGGAGCGCGCACAGCTTGAAATTTGGTTAAAAACAGGCTCGTGTCGATTGGTGCACAAAAAAAAATTGATTTGAAAGACCGAATTGACGGGTCACCCGAAGTACAGCCCTGATCTGCCACCCAACGATTTCTATTTATTACTCACCGTAAAGAAATAAAGTACGTGGTTAACAATTTTCGACCCGCGAAGCCGTTGATGCGTTTAAAATGCACGTTTTGGACACACCTCAGTCAGAGCGAGAGAGCGCTATGAAGATTGTTTAAAACACGTATGCAAAAGTGCATCGATCACCATGACGATCATTTTGAGAAGCGATAAAGCCTTATATAATGATTCATAAATAGGAGCCCATCGGATCATATTCTATGGTAGGTAGTGATTTGTCACCGAAAGAAGCGATTGTGTATAATTGTTTTGAAATTTTCCAAATTTATAAAACATTTTGAAACTATTCGATTTGATTACGCGATTTTCGAACGCATGGATTTGATTAGACGACATAATTTGCATATGATATAAATATAAATAAAACACGTGTGGCACTCGGGGACTGCTGCGTAAAGCTATTGCATAGTATTTTTATCAACTTATGCAATTATAATTATTTATTTATTTTATTTATGCAGTATTTTTTTGAGGAGGTGCCTTACGCCAAAACTCTAAGCTCGCATGAGTCACCAGATTGTGGGCGAAGAGGGGATTACGCATGCGCAGTAAGGCCGATACAACCAATGCCACCTAAAGGCGATTTCCGAACTAAAGAGACAAACGTGATATTTCAAAAAGTCATTAAATCAGTTCTGCTATTCATCGATAGATGGCAAAGTAAAAGTATCACCGCTGTGCCGGTCGGAGGGTGTTAGGTTATTTTGTTACGGAATTTCTGATTCGGTCTCCACGCTCAAGGCTCCGCGATAGAAGCTATGCAATAGCTTAATATGTAAACGAATTGTATGAATTTCTAGTATCATTACCGATCTAAGAATCTTCCCAAAAATAAATAGGTGAATCAGTGACTATTTATATCCCAGATATTCCTGGCTATTTGAAATAACATTCCTATGATATTATGAATTTGTTCCTAATAATTTATAATTATGCCCGTTTCAAGTTCGACTCTTATTTTATTCTTACAGTTTGCTGTCATAGTAAAGGTATAAATGAGGAGTCACTGCATAAATTCTAACCTTCAGAGATATATAAAGTATCTATCGCTTAAAATATGCCCATGAGACATAACGTTGAGGTTAATATCATAGAGCAAGTTCGGCGACGGAATATCCATTTGAGTTAATGTAAGGAAATTGGAAAATTTAGATGAGAAAAAATAGAAATGCTTAAGATAAACAGTAGTTGCTACATACGATAAATAAATTGATAATAAGAAATAAATAAATGTTTGATATAAAATGTATAAAAGTGTATTACGAACAAATATTCATAGACCTAATCGGCTTCGACATCTTACTGGATTGCTTGTAATAGATTTATATTTGTTATTATACGTGATTGAAATCGAAAAGATCTACCCTTAAGTTTGTTACTCGCCCTTCTTCAGGGCAAATTACCTTACCAACGAGCGGTGAATAAATATTATGATATATTTCAAGTTTTTTGTTTTCGTCTAAGAAACAATAATATTTTGATTTTGTTTTATAGTTAAACATGAACTCTATAATATATCAATTGCGCAATATGTTGCTTTTTTTTTGTATAAATAATATATAGCTTTCGCTCACTGATTCTGTTAGGTTCAAAAGTGATTTAATGCAATAGAGACGAAAAACTGCAAAATAGTTTAGAAATAACCATGAAACTTATGAAAACACAAGCTTTTGTGAAAACCGCTAATTAAGTCTACTTTTTAATTAGTTTTAAAATTATAGCAAGTACCTATTTAAAATGACAGTTTCATTCGATGTTAAATTATGATTAATAAAAAAATAGTTTTAGACATGGGATTACGCTTCACGATAAGTAATGTGGCGACCTCTAGTAGTATAGAAATTTATCTTTTCGTTTTGAAGAGATTGAGTTGCAATAATATACTTTAGATGGCATATTATATTTTTTTTGTTTCTTATCAAAATTTAAATAGAATATTAATTTTTTTTCTTATCAAAGTTTAAATGAACATTATGAGGCGTGAACTTTTGGATTTTTCAAATTTTTTTATTTTTCGTCATGATTCAAAATAATCTGTATGTTATACTATTTTACGAGCAATTTTGGTAATATAATATATGCCCCCGACGATTTTGAAAACGCCCTTAAAGATAGAGATAATTTTCATTTCGATAAAGTTTGTCAATACAGGTCTCTTCTCTGGATATAAACGATTTTTCAAAAAATAATATTTTTCAAAAACGTTTTATGGCACGATTTTGATGTTATTGCTTTGATGCTTTGCTTTTCGTTCCCAACAACAAACGGCACCACGTGATCTGAACTACAGATAGTAGTACTAAAGACGCCGAGCAAGCTCGGTTGCCCGGCTACTATTATTATTAATTTATTACAACGAATTATTTATTGATTCGAAAAGGCTAAGTTTAGAGTGTTTTACAAACGTATAAAATACCCTAAATAATCACGATAGAGACGTATTTTATCAAGGCTCTCATGGTAAAAAACATAAACTAGAAAAGGTATGAATGTATTTGAAAGCAGTTTTTAATAATACATGTTGTAAATGTGAGAACAGCCTTCGGCTATGAGCAGTCACGATACGCCCTCAAGCTGTAGCGTACTGTTACAGGTGTAGCGGTGGGCGGATGCCAATTTATGTTATAAATGCTATCAAACCTCCACGAATAATAATTAAACAACCTTGTCATATTAATCTATACAATCATAAAAGAGAAGACAAAAATTCTGTATTTGAGAAAAATTAACGGGGTTAGAATAATTGTTCTGTCCGTGCTTTAGTTCGCGAACTCCGCAAGAACTTCTAGATAGAATTTGTTGATTACAGTACAAAATAGGGATACATGGATGACGGCGTGATCGTTCGATACGGAAAGATGAAATTGAATTATTCAATATCTATGTCGGAATCAGAGCCGTGAGCAAAAGTCAGTATACGATAGTATCGAATATGAATGCCTATAAACACCGAATGACGCAGACCTGGGATGTCAACTTGGGTCCCTTGCGTCGCAGTAGCCATGAGGGCACAATTCACTAGACAATCACTGTTTTATGCTATTTATTCACAGCGACAGGGTAAGGCTGTCCGCGAGCGTCTCATGGAAAAACTTATCGAAGAAATCAGATTGTAAAATGTCGACTGTCACGCGATTATTATGTTTACGGGACGGAATAGTCGCAGAGTAGTAGTTGTGTGATCTTTATACAACCTCGACTGTCCGGTCTGCCTCTTAAATAGTCAGCAGAGAGTACGCTATATCACTTATCAATCGACCAGTATTGCTGTTGCAAATGAACCAGTGTTGTTTAATTTCCTCTGAGCAATATTCACAACCAATCCAAAAGTGTATTTTCATAAGATAACTTCATTTTGACATTTTTTCGAATTACACCATAATTTATAATAGGTTTGAAGACCAAAAATAAATATAAATTGTATTAACGACAGAGGTATTACCTATTTCTGACACATCCCCGTCTATCAATTTCACGGTGACGGGTTCACTCTCATCCTAACGGTTCACCGGATAGACGATAAATCTTAACGTATATACTGGACATTAAATATATTTATTTTTTCCTCAATTTTCCAGCACTATGAGAGTGATGATAGGTGTTCGTTATCAAGTAAATAAAAATTTGAACAAACCGAAATGTACGCCTCACAATGTTTCCATTTATTTTGACTAGAATAAAAATAATTTTGAAGAGTCCCTTTGCTATTTAAATAATATTTTTTATTAATTATAATTTAACGATACCGAATCAGACAGCTATTTTAATAGGAAATTTATTGTTGCAATTTAAAGGAACAAAAAAAAAAGTTAAATTAATTAATTTTTTCAAATGTGATCGTGTTTTTCAGTTTTGCAAACTGGATCGGTTTTCTTAACTATTTTGACGTTTTTTCGTTTCTATTACTTTAAATCATTTTTTGAAAATGACAGAATTACCTTCACACAATTAGCATTACAACGTTATGCAAATTTACCATTTTGTACCAACGAGAGTACAGCGATAGAAATGGTTGCTGACAAGAGGTGAAAAATTCTTCGATCGTAAACCGTTCTTAAACGCAATATGGAGTCGTGAAATAGACACTTTTGTCGATGAGTGATAAATCAATTTTGTCATTAAATGATATCGTATGAGGTGACGGCGTGAGACCGTGATGACTCCAGCTAAAACGATAGATTGCAATAAACCATTCATATTGTAATAGTTATTAAGCTAGGAATAGATGGAATCCGAGGCATCCGGCCTCCATGCTTAGGCTCGCAGTTGTGGGTTCGCGTCGTATTTGATATTTAATGTTCGAATTCGATCTCGCGAAACAAGCGAATAAGCTGTAGATAAAAAGAATATGTAGAAAGGGAACGAGGGTTGATACCAAGCAAGGCACAAGCTTCAGTAGTGCTAGAGGTGGATTGTTGTAATTGATTTAATAAGAACAGTTCGTTCGCGGATCTTCCACCCCATTTTCTTGCGAGTGCAGGTGCGGGACGGAAGACTTATGATGCCTCATGCCCGGGCGTCTTCTCGTCGGGGATACGACCGACGGTCCAGTGGTGATGGCCCCATTTTGGAGGTCCAAACTGAAGAATTACCGAGCCGGCCGGAAATCAAGAGTTGTAGTGGGTACACCGACATCATGCTCGAGTGACAGCCGTCTCTGGGAGTGGTGGTGAAGTGATGGCCGCCCGTCCGGTCCGAGAAATTCGACGATGGAGAACTTCGACGGTCCGGAAAACTACGAAGATCACTCACTTGCAATAAGAACAGCTAGGCTATTTTCTGACATTGATCCTAGGGGGTACAGTAACGGGCGCCGTTATTTGACGCCGTCGTCGTCGTCGCGGATCATCTACACCCTACTATGGGCGTAGCGGGTGTGACGGCTCACACCGGCATCTTCTCGCGAGGGACACCTGCCCCCGGGTCTTGATAAGGCGACTGACAGTCTGCCATTTGGGTGTTCCGGGCGCCGATAGGCATGCGCGGTTGATGTGATCGCGCGCCGTCAGGCGCCCTTAGCGGTTGTGTCGTTCTCTGCAGAGTAGGGTGCGGTCAATCACACTGTGCTCGGAATGTGCGTGTGTCGAATCGGCTGTCCATGTCCCGTAGTAGGAGTTCAGATCTCTATCCGCAGTGTCTATTTTGATTCGTCTCTTCTTTCCTTCTTCTTCAATTCCTCTCATCCGAGATTTACCAGGTTCGTGGTTGCTTCGTGATATGGCTGCCGCGCATCACGAACACGCTCCATCGGACGTCAATGGACCGCCGACCATAGGTCAAGGCAGCACGCATCGGCGACCCGTTCCACGTAGATCTAACCGAGCACGCCGCCGTCCGCTGATCAGGCTATCCGTACATCCAACAGCAGCAGTCTAACTCGCGTAAGCGAGCCGCTGCCTCCATACCTCTCGCTTCGTCTCGGTGTCCCTTCATGTTGTTCGGTGTTCACGTACATGACAGGTGAATCCGGCTTCCTAGGGTTCTCACGCCCTCGTTAGGTGGTGGTCAGTCCAGTCGGCGAGGAGTATCCCGAAGCGTCGGTTCGCAATTTAGAGATATCGTCTCTACGACGTCCGGGCAGGCGTCTCGCCGTCCGCAGCGTGGTACACGCAGCGTCGGCAAGCATTCAGCGTCCATTGAGCGCAGAGGGTGGCCGCGATGCCGTCGCCTGCATTTTAACAATTAAAGATGCGGCGACATCGGCCTTGGTCCAATGTAAACCGAGAATCTCAAAATTGAGGGTAGTATTAAAATGCAGGTCGGTCCGGGCGCGGCGCGCGTTCGGCAGCACTCACGCACGCAGGGCGGCCTGCGTTAGCCCCGGGCATCGGGCGCGACCTCGACGGCATAATTAATTGCCGGAGGTGTTCGCGATATCGATCGCACTCGCGGGAGCAAGGTTGTCCAGAGCGTCGGGACCACCGTCCGTCCGCCAAAGTATCTGCCACCGTATGATTATTTGACGCCCGTGAACAACTACCATCATCGTTCGGCAGCCCTACCGTCTTGAGAGCCGCCGGTGTCTATGTCACGTGATCGGCCCTCTGAAGGATTACCGAGGTACTAAAGTGCATACGTGTTCGATGCATTTCAGAAGTAAAACTCATACAAACCCATGTCTTTATTTACAAAATAAATCTATATGTAAACAAACTATTCTAAAATGTACATTTTACCATAAATCACATCGAAAAGCGATGTTTTTATATATTTATTACGAGTTCGATACTCGCCATACGAAGTATATGGACTAAAATAATATAGTGAGTATGTTCACGCCGTGTACGTCGAGGTGCGCTGGGACGTTTTCGTCGCGAACAATACGTATCGAATGTGACGTCTAATAGATCTCTAGTCGCTCAAAACCAACACCGTTTGTCGGATCACTGTGGGTTCTGACGACCGCCGCCGTCGCCACTGTGACGACGATATCTCGACTCGACGTTAACGACTCGAGTTAAAACTGATCGCCGGATTCGACCGAAGTCGGTGCCGGTATCGGCGATACTTTTAACCGCTGTGCCTACACCGCTCGACATCGTCTATTTCAATGTTTACTTGTTATAGATTTAAGTATTAAAATCACGATACCTCCGCACGTGTACAATAATTCAACATTAACAACATCGATGTATAATAATATT
>BGZK01003513.1:0-23901 GCA_005406025.1 Eumeta japonica
TGGAAAGCAAAGAAATAAATAAAGGAACAATTTTGAAAAAGGAAATATTCGAAAACCATATGTTGGTTGTTTTAAATAAAATGATTGAAAACACATTGAAAGCCTAACTGAAATTTAAATTTAAAACGTGCAATGATATATATAATGTTAGGTAGGGTGGTTATCAACTGAAGTATTCAAAACGTGGGTGGTGTGGGATCTTCATGCTCGCATAGAAATCTACTTGGATTAATCATTCAAAGCACATGACCGCTTTAAATATACTAACTTTAAAAATATATTTGTTTGCTGTTCTGAACAGTAGAGCCTCTCATGACAAGCGCATTAAATTTGCACAATAGAGTTTTAGCTCTACGCCTACATACGGCACCAAAACTTGGCCGTGCTAAAAGAAACATTAAAGTAAAATCAAAACAGGGAAGATGTGATCTTCGAGAGATCAATATCAAGTATAGTGATGTAAGAGAATAGTGTGATTTTACAGATGTAGTAGCTAAAGTAGAAATACATGTTTTGAGGTAGTTTTGCCACATGGAAATGATGAATGAAAGCGGATTAATGATATGAATTTGTGGAATAAACGCACATGATGATGGGTCGGCAAAAGGGCGTTCTTCAAAATCTTGTGCTCACCAAAATGAGGGCATACAAAAAGGGAATTCAACTTTTAGCATTCGCAATAACGAGCTTGCATGAAACGTTTGATGGCTGTCAGCGAAACGAGAGAGATATATGAAGAGGCGTAAATATAAGGAGGTCAACGCAAAGAGCTTTATCTTTTTATGAACCTTGTCTATAGCGAATGTAGGCGTGTTGAATCCCGCAAAGGAAGAGATCCGCATTTTGTGAAAATTCAAAACAAATTCGGGTTACATAGTGGAGCACATATGCAAAAATGATATCGTTGATAGACTAATTGAAAGTAAAGCACAATCAGGTTACACGATAATCGAAGGTTTAATATGGGCAGTTCTAATTAATTATATATATAAAAAAGTACTACTAACGGTAGCTAATTCTAGTCACTTAGTGAGCTGATACTACTTAAAAAATACATAAATATTCGTGTATTTTTATGTTATTTATATTTTTTCTATTGTAAAGAAGGGGATTTATATTGTTTTAGATTGTCGAGAATCAGCCAGTGGATAGTACAATCACTATTTTATAAATTCCTATAAAAATACTTCGGACTGATATAAAATATGAACCAAAATTGTTTGGAAAGTCTGTAACGTAGCTTGCATTGCCGATTTTCTTTAATAAACCATAGACGAGAATGAATCAATTGCAACGCGACGCTCTACGCCTCGCACACCTCGATGGACATTCACCGGAGGCTACACTCAATCGCTTCTTCAGCTCGGATCGTTAAGTCCGATTAAGCTCGGCATAGCTCGTTGATTGGTTTCCCGAGAAGCTGTGAGCCGGTATATTAAGCTTTATCTCCTGTATTACGAGATGGCGTATGCCTTGGTAAATTATTAAATGGTTACTTTTGAGCTTTGCATTTTTAAACGTAGTCCTAGTGGTACAGTTTATGGGATCTGCTTTTGCTGCAACGTGTTTTATGTCGTTGAAATTTTATTTTTACCAACAACTAAATTGTCCTCGAAACACGCAATCACTATAAGAGTTGTGGTGATTTCACAGTTCTATTATATCAATTCAATTTATTAAATGTTTTTAATATAAAACTCATAAACAGCGTGATATTTATTACTGCAATTTAGATATTTCCAAATGTATACAGATGTGACTGCTTGAACAATTATTTTTGATTGTAATTTATTATTATAAAATCTTTCTGCATATTATAAGAAATCCGTACAGATTCGAATGCATTAATTAAAAAAAGATTTAAAGGTGAAACTTTATTGATTGTGAAAAACCAACATAATGGTTTTAATTATCATTGTCTATCTATACACATACATATAGTTACGAAATTGAATGGAGGTTTTCTTAGTCACATTGATCATATCTAAAAGCTGTGTGCTTCATTGAGATACGCCATAAACAAATTCGAATATTCAAATAGGTATCTCATATCAATGCGGTAGAATTGATAGGCAAAAGCTCGTCGAAAACGTAAAACATTCGTGACATATCATTCAATGCCGCTACCATAAATTGAATAATTAGTCAATCTATTATCCATAACCTCGCTATAAGATATAAGTATGCTTGTAAATTGTAACACACGCTCTATATCGTCATATCGCAAATATTTTTATTTAATTTCAGATGACAAATAAAATTTATTTAAGCATAAAATTAATTTCAAATACGCAATGTTTTCAAGCTTCTTACACCCGTGAAAAATTGCAATCAAGTAATCAACACATTAAAAGAAATCATACTTGTTTACTTTCAGAGAACATGCCTTTGACGTTTTTTACACTCCGAGTATTCTAAATGTTGATCGATATACGTATATAACAATATATATATGCAATACGTTACGGTTGTAACTTATTGAACAACGTCAAGGCAAAAAATAGAGAGGCGTCACTAATTGGGCGTCCCAAATATTAAAATATTGGATTTTAATAATCGATATTAGGTACTAAAACACTAAATTACCATTAATCAACCGAACAACAGTCAATATTTTAATAGATATATAGCCACAACAAAGTTCCGTTTCATCACCTGTTACGGAAAAAAGTTTCGTAACTGGCAGGCATCCGTCAAGAGCGAGTCCTCCCGCCGGAATCACTTCGGTGCTCCTGTAAGTATTAGGTTTTACTTACATGATGGATTATGTCTGTGGCCGCGTAGAAGCTCTCGTTCCGGTCGCATCGCTTCATCATGTAGGGGCGCGGAAAGTCGCTGTCCTCACAAATCTCTGTGACGAAACAAAATGAATGAGTTAATGCGTGTAAATATAGAACAAAGGAAACGTTTCCGGACTTATGGTATTGTTATTGTACATCAATATATATACCTCGACATACATATAATGTTATATATCTCGTCGTTAATCATTTTAAGAGAAACATGGTGAGGTTTTATTTCATGGAACATAACGTTTTTATTTCATTCATAGAAGCTACATGTCAACCATTTTCGTCACCATGACTGCTTCTATATACTTGTGTTATCATCCAGTCACTTCTTTATATAATAATGTAACCGGTGATTTTGTCTATATTATAAAGTATTTGATGTATTCGAAAACTGATTTTCAATATTATAAGAACAATGGGTTGTTTATGATATTTCTTTTTTGGTAAAAACAAAAATTTGTTCAAAACACTTTCTATAAAATTTTAATAATTGTAGTTATAATAAATCTTCGTTTTTTTACTAAAAGTGAAAAATGAAATAATTGTAGATAGGCTAAAAAAAATTTATCTTTAATTTTTTGACATTTCACTATTTAGGCGGCGTGAAAATAAAGTTGAAAGTAAATTTTTAAAATGTTCCGAAATACGCTTGCACTTTCAGCAACATTGTAAAACTCTGAAGCTAATTTAAATGAGAGAGACATATGTATATAGGGTGACACATAGATACAGATTATCATTATGCAGGCACAAATTCCTTCATCACTTATATTGAGTGATATCGCCGTCGACCATGATCCCAGCAGGGTGTTCGGTTGGTGTTTCAGGATCACTTTCTCGTAAGGTTTCATTCAGATCGTTTAGGTCCCATCCACGATTCCAAACACCTCAGCACTCTCGATTCTGCATAGATACCGATGCTGGTTTCGCTATCTATTTCGATTCTGGTCTGGCTCTCGATATCGACGCTGGTTCGGCATTCTAGTCTGATATCGGCCCCTCTCCCGGTTTCAAACTCGGTTCCGTTCTTGTTTCAAATCCTGTTCACGCTTTCAATTTCGATATGTTTATCGATTTCGATATTAATTAATTTATTGAAAAAACTGGGAAACTGTTGACCCCACATGCCAATCTCAAATTTCGCTATTATTATAAATATAATTAAATCGAACTGTACCTAATAGACTTTCCTCAGACGGCTTGATGTGCGTATATTTCATTTATTCAAAGGTTAAACATTAAGAATTCATTATCTTTTGACTTTTTTTTTACAGATTTTACCATTTTATTTGTTTTATGGCGCAAAAGAATAAACGAGCATGTGAGTCAGGATCACCGGCGCTCATGGATACCGCAATTTACGACGAGTCACTGTGCATTGCTGGATAACGAACGCAAAAGCGAAATCTGCTATTGCACTCCTGAATTTTGCGAGAGTGAGGTATCTCATTATTTAGGCGCAAAGCAAATAATTAAATATCTCCACGTCCTTTTGGCGCTTTGGTATAAAATAAAGATTTAGGCAAAACAGAGACTTTCTGGCGAATTCAGTAATGTGAGTTATACATCTGACCTTGTTTTGCAGAGCGTCTGTTACTTTTCAGCATTCTTACATACTAAAATTTCACTGCCAAATATGCATTACAATATCTTGAACATTATTTTTTTGTGTTTAACCTTTCCCAAAATCTTCTCCGTTATTTTGAGAATTTTTAATCTCGTTATTCGCATTAATTGTTTGTGGAAAAAGATTTTTAAAATATTTCTTTCATTTTACAGTAAACTGGTTATAGATTTGGTTAAGAATATGACGCGTTGTTGCCATTGGAACCATTCTCACAAAAAAAACGTTTGAAGTTTGCGGCGGTATCCGACTAATTTTCGCGTGACTTTCAGAGAGTAGTTTGTTAGGTCGAGATTTAGGTTTGATGAAAGACCGGCCGAGGGCTTTCCCTAATCATAGTTTAGGCATTTTTTACGAATAAAGCTTATGTAGATGTTTGCAGGTCAGACTTGTAAAATGGTAATGAGCTCTTTGCGTATGATTATAAAAAATGTTTCGGCGATGGTGGTGGGTGAAGTACTATTTACAGAAATGAAAAATGTTTCCATTGTAGTTAATTACCTTTTGATCTTTTGTCTTGTAATTGTTGACATTTATAAAGCTAATTTTATATGCAATAATAAATATTAATTATCCTACATTAGCTACAACAACACATACATACATCAACAATGTCAACATCACAAATAGCTTTTCGATGTTTGTAATGAAACTGCTTTATTATCGACCTGAGAGTAAATAAATTCTTTTTTTAAAAGACAGAAGTAAATTTTAGTAAAATGCATTTTTTTTAACAATTCATTTAAAACAGTCGAGGGAGAAACGAGCAGATTAAAATCCTCGCTACCCCAGAGAAGTTACCAATTGCACCTGCGCTTATACTCTATTCAACACAGTGAATTGTTTCATGTTTTATATCTGGGCGAAGTCTCCCTCAACTATGAATCATTATAATTTCAAACCAACCCATACTATTCTATTTTAAAACGACTTTTAGTTTAGTCGTCCTGTTTGTCTTAAATGCACCAGCGGGCATGACGCCAAGGGCAGAGTCTCTTTAGAAGACTGTCTTTCTCGCGCAAAGTAATGTATGAAAGGGATAGTTCTGTAGAGACTCTTGTTTAGGATGTCATGCTAAGCCCTGTGTGTGTCTGGTATGAACGCTTCGACGCCGTAACGGCGGTGACCTCTATCGGCGCGCGCCGTCAGCACACTAATATGTTAACTTAAAACGATCAAATCTGTAACTGTTTGATCAGCGCACCTAACTGACGCCGATTTTTACATACGATTTTATGTGAAGTATGGTTTCCTATTGGTAAAGATATTCGTCATGAATCCCTTCAATTTAAACGCTTTATTTATTCGGTATTACATTACGATTTTTAATTCAATATAAGCATTGCTAAAAAGGATTAAAAGCTTAGATTTAAGACAGCATAAAAATTAAATACATATTGACATAAAATTACATTGTAACAATATTTTACAATATAAGACATTAACATAATTGTCAAATTTATTTTGGAAAATAACATCAAAGAGTATGTTATTTTTTTATAAGCAAAAAAATAACAAATTCGGCGATCTCAACGTGGAGTGTTTAATTGTCTTCGTTCTTCAAATCCGAGTGCCAATTTAAAGAATTAAGCAACACTAAAGGCGCGTCATTTACACTCCGAGTACTTAGCGCTATTCCCTTCGAATGGCCTTTTTTATCTATCTACTTTTTAATGGCGGCACTAAACACTAACATTACATCGCCATCCGCCGGCGTAAACACCGCTCAGTCGGCAGAATCGTATTATATAGTTACAGTGTAACGACATCCGTGTCCATTGAAAAGGCTGTGATTTCGCTCCTTTTGAATCGAGTTCACCGGCACTGGGCGCAGGATGTCCGGTGCGCTATTGTTCTCTAGGCGTGCCCATCCTTCGAACGGGATGGTACGTATCGATAACGAAAATATGGTTATACGTCTGCTTGCGTTCCTAATAGAGGGTACAGCCGTGTGGCGAAATTTAACTTTCAAATATTTTAAAGACAACCATGTAGACGATGGATATACTACCTAAGGAATGCGCGGAATACTAAGGAAGGATAAATGGATGTTGGGTAAATATATACAAGGGATTATTCCGGTTTGGTGGCTTTTAATCTGGTGTCAAAATTAGTAGGTTAATGGGCAGGGCACATCGCGCATGGACCGATAATTGCTGGGCAAGAAAGGTTCTCGAACGGCAACCACGAATTGGATGCTGTAAAGTGGGTCGATCGCCCACTAGGTGGACCGACGACCGGGCCAAGCTTGCAGGTCACCGTTACTTGCGGTGGCCCAAGGTTGTATTTCGTGGAGATCTAGAGGAGTTTTAAAGTTGTGTGACATTTATAGGTTAAACGTCAATAATAATTTAAAATTCTCTTCACCAGTATTTCATAAGCTGCACCGAATTACGAGGAAACATTTTTTAATCTATTTACGTGTATGGGTGGATTCGAGATTCAATAAAATTATAAGAATAAATTTAAATTACATACAAAATAAACAATGAAAATTTCATGTTTCGTGTTTAATAATCATAATGGTCGAAGGGTAAAAGTATCACTTGGTATATTTGAGTACAAAAGCTTTAGCAACTGAACGAGTAAAGACGAAGATCTACGAAACAATGGTTTATGAAGAAGTTATATTTCTGTCACTCTAGTATTTTTAGTCACCTATTAAAAAAGTGACTTTTGAGACAAACTTTTAGTATAAATGTGATAACACACCAGTTTACAATATTTTTTGTAATCTTGCTTTGCAAATCATCATAGATCTATGCTATCTATGAAATTAATCAGAAAACTGAATCTGACTAATTTAATAATATATGTCATTTTTCTGTGTTAAATTTTTGTATATGATGCTCATCTGAGCATCTATTACGTGGAAATTTATTTAAATAAAAAAGTTAATACAATATTCTTTGTGCCACAAGCTTTATAATCATGTCACTGACAAGGCATATCCTCCACAACCTCATTTCAATACTCACTGGCACGCGCTCCCCTTTTCGCTGAGCCAGTATATATGACCTAAGGCTACTAATAAAATTTTCATCAATGCAACGACAACGCCCCAGACTGATGTCTTAAAGTGCTCTCCGAAGCACGTGACGAGTGGTTCAGGTAAACAAACTAACTTGACTTAAGCAAAAGCTCATCGAAAACTTACTCGTGGTTAGAATTAAACCCAGTAAATTTTTTGTGAAAAAATTGAACAAGTGATTAAATAATTTAAAATTTCTATATATATTCTGATAAAGTTTAGGACAAAGTTCATTATTAATTCTCATTTGAAGCAAAAAGCTATATTAGCTACATTGTCCCGGAAATAAATGAAATTAACGATGTGTTGTTCTAGCCCTGGCGATGAAATTTCAAACTTTATTAAGCAGCAATGTAGCTTGGTACTAGTCGTGATGCAATTTAGTCTTGTTTTACTACTACATTAATTCATATTTAGTAGTGGTAAATTAAATAGCATTTAAACAAATTTATGTATATGGTAAAAGTGTCTGAGAATTGTGATTGCTTCTTTATATAGAAGAATGCAAAAAAAAAAAGAATTATAAATAATAAATCAAGAAAACACGCGTTAAAGAATAGCGCATTAAAAAAATGCAAATATTATAGTTCACAGAAAATAGGGGTGTGCAGCGAAAGCACGGAACCAAAAACCAAGTAATTAAAAAATATGTTTGCCTCTACTCACTGATCCAATATTATATATAATACATTCAACTGAATATAGAAAACTTGTTTTTATCCATGTGACAGAAATAAATAAATACAAAAACGTGCTTATTTAAAAACAATACACAAAGTTCGAAATAAAATAGATCCGTGCCGCAGCGAGCTCTGTAGAATTTATTCACTTTGTTTTATTTTCACATGTAAAATTTCAGGTTAGCATTGTACCGTAAAATTCAATTTAACTTAGCTGCGAGTGCATAGAGAATGTAAATGCTGGGGGATACCGGCGCGTCCGGCCGACGCTGCAGCGGAACAATGACCGTGTACGACGCTTTTCCGATGTTTAAATACACACCTCCACGTTAGCGCATGGCTGGGTACTATGGAAAGGATATATTTCACTTTCAATGTTTATAGTTTCAAATTCAATTTGTATGGATCGTAGTTAAAAAACATTTTGGAAGCGATTATGGCATCCCAGTCTAAGACGTTGCGTTCTTATAAGACGTGTCGTCGCCGGGCCGGTTCTAGATTGTTATCGTCACCGTATTGTGCAGTTGATCCGCGGGCGGACGGGGATGCGTATTTGTATGCAAAAGGCGACGAAGACAG
This sequence comes from Eumeta japonica, assembly GCA_005406025.1. Lineage (NCBI taxonomy): Eukaryota > Metazoa > Arthropoda > Insecta > Lepidoptera > Psychidae > Eumeta > Eumeta japonica. The sequence continues at coordinate 8,707 of BGZK01003513.1, forward strand.
GACTGCCGGTGACGACTCCCGACCAATTACATTCTTAACCTTTGCGCTGCAATGACCAGAATTTTGCAATGTGTCTGTGTACTGGGAAAACGATGCATTCAGAATTTTGTAACAATTGTAACTATTAGAAATAAAGTTATCGAAAAAAAAACTATGAAATTTATCTTATTTTTTTATTTTCTCATAATTTAATTTAATGTTACATTCATTACAATTATGAATGCAATTATATTGTAAAATATAAATTAATAACGTGTATTGTATATAATGCATGTTGTATACAATGATATAATACATAAATTAACCTAATTGGCATAGAAAAGATAACATCTCAGATTAGATAAAGAAAATGAAAATGATGAAAAATATACAGAAGGTAACATCGTCTAAACACTAGCAGATCCAAAATGTTCACCGTGTCGGATCGGGTACGAATTTTATGTGCAGGTTCACTTTAATTACGACTAACAAAAATATTGCCATTTCTTGTGCAAGTCAAGCGTCATTGTATTCGCAGGAAACTTGTAGAATAATTATTTGTTCGTGTAAGTGAGTCGCGCTGACGCAGGACCGGCCGAGTCGAGCCCTCCGGGCGCGCCTCCGGAGGCGGGCGAGTTCTTGTCGCGCAGGGGCCGGGCGGCGCAACAGGCGCCCGGCGCGACCGCGGTTTAACATTCCGACCCCTCGCCCGACACCTTCCATTAGCGACACGCACGCCACCTCGCCGCGTTCACCGTAACACCGAACTCGTTACCAATTAACGATAACAAATGCGCGGGAGAACCACCGTTTGCTTTGATATGCCTGTAAACTCCAAGTCGTTGAGCGATCCCATCAAAATCGATCCCATTCATGTTTTCGGATGATGCAGTAACGGGTTACAGTTTTAAGAAAAACATTTCTTTTATAAGTTTAAACTGAGCCACTGCATACATTTCCATTTTTCCCGTAAAGAGTCGGTTCTTTTACGCCCAGACTGTTATAATAAGTCACAAATATTCATTAGCACATCTGTAGCCTCTGTTGTATGGATTATATTCTCCAAGAAAAATGACTGCTCGCCCTCGTCAGATTTTCTCTTTCTCTCTTAATTCAAGGTGTAAAAGATGTTCAAGCGCGTAGTTAATATTTTAAGATATACAATATCTGCCTTTACACTAACGCTTGAGAACTTGTTCTAAATGGAGTTCCAAAAAACAGTACTAGTGCTAAGTTCGTCGTTATTGTTATATCAAAACTTTTGTATGAAGTGATTTACACTTATTATACTAATCTATTACGTATATTAATAATGGAATATTGTTCAATTCAAATTAATAAGGTGAACCAAAAAACTACACATCAGGGAAAGGAATCCATTTTTTACAACTACCCTCAATACATATTAAATATAATGTCATTTTTGGTTAAATAACTATTTTTAGTTTAAAATTCAGTGATATTTACTAAAAAAAATTGTTCCAGTCTGTTTTACTATAGGCTCTGTGCAATCCTAGAATTGTTTCTATGATAGAAGAATTATTATACTACAAAAGACATTAGATTTGGCATCCGACCACAGACGGCATTTCTTAGCAAATCTAAAGGCTATAATTTATTATTAATAAATTTCCAGAGTAAAACACAAATCATTCCAATTTTAATTATTCATTTCAGGTTTTTTTAAATATAAACTAAATAATACAGTTTTGGAAAAGGCCCTAAAACGTAGATGTAAAACGGCATTTTTAAAGAGTATGTTGATATTATTTTTTGTATTATCATTATACTCTTATTGCCAAATATATTACACGAAAACACTTATGAAATTGTAATAAAAACACTTTGAAATTGTACGCATAGCACAAAACCCATACAAAGAAACGTATAATTATTCGGAATAGAAACAAAATATTCTCCAGATAGACATTCTTTATCTAAGGTAGATTTATTCTCGAGAAGGATCAAAGATTACAATGCCACAAAAATACCACATTAAACGTTAAATAAAACATTGAGCTCGAAGATACAGATAAAATAGATCTTACTAAAGACGTAACGTGTGGCCGATCTGATGAATTACACCTACATCTATAAATATAATCAATTTACATTGAAACAAATAAAATATACGATGTTTACTGTAACAGAACCAAAGATGAAACGGTGCGTTTCCATTGTAGGATACACAACACCAAATAACATTACTCATGCTGATAAAAAAAACATTAACAAAAGCCTACATATTTGGTTGAAATGTTTGCACTTGACTGTATCTCCCATCCCTTCGAACCAACAAACCAGTATGGCAGAGCAAAAATGTAACCGTGGGCTATTTTCCCCGTTGAGAAAACATTAACGACACCGCCGGTTTGAATATAGCGTCCCTAAAAGGCTTTCAACGACTTCTGTGGTCCTAGCTAGTGCATAATATTGTACGGGAGCATTGAAAAGAAACGCGGTTTTAGAAAAAATTGAATGTTCTATAAAAAGTTCACAGTGAAATAAAGGCTTTTACGTATTTATAAGCATGAAATGCGATGAAAAAAAATGTCATGATGTATTTTATTAAAGAAAGGAAAATTCCATTTATTTGTCAATTACATATCAATTTTAAACTTCTGATCGATCCACAGAGACTATTGATAGTTTTCTTTGTCAATCCCTTACTTACTACTGTTAAAAATTTACAAAGCAATTTCAAATACATACTGGGATGTATAAAAATATGATCGCACTTGTAGGCCAGGCCACATACGTTAAAATAATAAAAAAATATACAGGTTTAAACATTTGGTAAAGATGTTTTGTGTTATATCTATCAATAGTTCGTTTATTTGAACTAGTATTTGAATCTATTTATCCATGAAATAAAACTTATTATAATCAGAATTATTAAAGATTTCAACACACAAATTTATTTTATATTTGTTTTTGAAATTATATTTTATGCAGATACGAGTATAGTGTTAAAACCAATGTTTTATAATCAACAATATTATTAAAATTTACCGTTGTGGGACTTGTATGTCTTTAGATTGAAAGTTAACTAATGGTTAAAAGCAATTTAACTATTTGTAAAATAGTAAGCATATAGTATAGGAAGGCTACAAATTTTAAGTACCAACCAAATACCTAAATTTACCTAACCGAAGATCTTCTATGAAGCAACTTATATGCAAAGATTGTATCATGATATGAATGTTGCGACTGACTGACCTTATTGGAAATAACTTCATAAATTAATAATTAGAAATATTAAACATAAATAGTAAACTGCAAGTAGTCTGAAACGTACTTTGCTGAATTTTTAAATAGCTAATTAAGCAGTTAGCTGTTCAGCATTACTAAAGTCGAAATAAGTATGAGAAATGCCGTTTCGCAAAGGAAACTATTATTTGCACGGTTTAATTTTAATTGTTTTCTATTGATTATTTTTGTTTTACAAACACTCATCGTTGTCTATATGGCTATGCTTTATTAAGGTATATAACCGTTTTAATTCACTACTATTTACTTAATCTTACAGTGACCCCCTTAACCCAGGACGATGCCTCTCTAATAAGAGAAAAATTGAGTCAACTGCCCTAATAGAAAATATGAGAATGGAGTACGTTTCTAACAGAACCACTCGATACTTAATAGAGCAGAGTACATATAAGTACAAGAACATCAACCAATAATATAGTGCGCCCTTACCGTTATATTCGTTCTGATCTTGAAAGTCCCTCTTGTCGTGGCGGCCCAGCGTCTCCCTCCAGATGTTGTAGGGCTCGCGATAATCTTCGTCGACTACGGCCGGCCTGGGGGGAGCAAATCATGTTAATGATTTTTTCCACAATACTCTTTGTGCGCCGCTGAAGGGAAAAACGTTCGGAGGTAGATTTTAACGAAGCTCGTTTGTGTATATGTATTGTCGACGTTAGGAAATTGGCGGGACATGCTCCTGGAAATTTTCTTTTAGTTTAAAAAGTTGAAACTTAAGTATTGAGCATAATGTTTGATATCTTTTTAGAGTTATGTCTTGATTGTGAAATTATCCGGAATTTGAAAGGTTTTGTGTCGTTTAAAAACAGAATAAAGAGGTTTTCGAATTGAAAAACTAAAAAGAGCGGCAGTAGTAAAAAATACACTTTAAAATTGTATTTGCTGATATTTATTTCCTAAAATGCGTTCAAAGTTTTTCAGAAAGCTAACGTCGTCGTTAATTTGAAATCCGAACACGAAAGTATCGAAAAGAACTTTATCTCCTCGTAGGCACAGTAGCAAGTGCTTACTTTGCATTAAAAAATTTAAAATTCATCTTTTGAAAACACCGAAAAACAAATCGCCAATTGACATATTTACAACGCATAGAATAACGAAAACTAGTAACTCCTATTTAAAAATTTGTATCTCTTGAAATACTTATTCATCTACCTTACCTGAGCATATGTATGGGTGGGCATGTAGCTAAAGCCAGAGCCAACCTTGGTGCCCTTCTAGAATTCCTGGCGCGCGTGGCCTTGTCTTAAGGAGGGGCAGAACGGTTTCTTCAGCATTGCCGGTATGCGTCTTCTAGCTTTTCTAGTTATCAGCACGGCTATCGCGGCAATAAAGGCGCCGCCGCCGACCACAGCGCCGCAGGCCAGCCCCACCGATACTTTCATTGATGAGTTCTTCTTTTTGCGGTGCGTGGGCGGCGTGTCGGTCCTATAGTACTCGTCGAGATATTCTTGGGAGCTGTTCACAACCGTCGGAGCTGTCAAGCAAATATGTCGTGATGATAAATCATGTTTGACAATCATTCTGTTGTTGTTGCCATATATAAGTGTGATTTTAGTTAAATTCAATATTTTATTTTGTATGACCGAGAAACACCGCGAATCTTTGTGATTTTGGTAGGCTTTTACATATAAATGCCAGTTTGATTTATAAAATTGATAACATTCTAAATAGGTTTAAAAGATTGATAATATTGTAATGAGATTTAATCATTTTAATATATTAAAATTTAATTTTATATTAAAGCGATGTAATATTACATAATAATATTATCATAAATATTAATAATTATTGCAATTCTTATTTTAATCATTTACATAATGGTGATATTAAATTATAAATACATTTTTGTCAAAAGAACTACTTAATATATTGCTATGAAGCAAGCTATGTGGGACATCTAAATGAAACTTTTAAGGTGAACGAAATAAAGTTTCCATTTTCTTTTATTGCACTTGCTTTATAATATAATTGTTTACGGCTGACATCATTATTATATCATGTGCAGGCATAAACGAAAATTGAGATATTTAAAGATTAAATTATGATCGCATACGATACGCGTTTCTAAATGGTACCGTATCCAAAAGAACGAAACCAAAAATCGCTCATCGTAATATTGCAATGTCCGTTTGTCTATCCGTTTGTATGTGGGTGAAAGCCGTATTTTTCAGTAATTATCGAAAACTGAAGATTTGAAGTTCAACGCAGTCATGAAAATTACCTGTCCGTACTTCTTTACATTGAAAAAAACAATTTTTATATTAAACTAAAAAGTGAGACGTTTTGATAACGGTATCTTTCGTTTTATACATCGTATGAAGTTTTAAAGGATCAGTTTCAACAACAGTTCAACTGCTTTTAATATTTAATCCTATTATTTTGCGTTATACCTGAAACACGTGATACAGAATACCGTCCTAGGATTCATCCTAACGAGTGCATGTCAAATTGACTCTACAAAATATGGCATTTATTAAGAGAGATAAAATAAAATTTCAGACTCGCAATCTTTGAAATAAATAAAAAAATCTGCAATTTCCTTATTTTGATCTATTTCCTAAGCTTGTAAATAAATAACTCATTTGGCTGTAATTATTGTAAATGTTATATTGTACGGAACGCATGGTGCGCGAATTAGAGTTACTCTTCAATGTTTTAAATTTTAGCTATTTTTTCCAAAAATAGAGAAGTTTTAGATTGGATTCGATTTTGAAAAATCAAATTATCATTATATTTCGACGTTTTAAGATCCCAGTAAACCGTCTCGACTAATTTTAGAAGGATGTAGGTATGTATGTTTGTACTTACACACACTAAAAAACAAATAAAAAAGTAAAAAAAGTCTTAAAAAATTACATTTTGAGCTCAAAGAGCCTCAAAATTTCTGATCGAGTATATTTTTGAGCATTTTGATCTTGAACATACCGGAAAGTTCCAGGGTTGGCCTAAAGAGTTAACCGCTTATCAATTTTTTTTCATTATCTACTATAAGTTTATTTTTTTTACGTGTTTGTACATCGATTGCTAATAGTGCTAGACACTATCTTAATAATGAACTTTTTGATAGATATCCTTTAAGAAAAGCTTGTCTGAAATGTTATCTTTGTTTAATTAATTACGTATATTGAGTTATTTCAGCTAACCTCATAGTAGTAGAAAGTTAAAATAAAAAAAAAAATTGATACGCAGTGGTAACTACTTATCAAAAAAACATTTTTAAGGTCGTGATTTTCATAGCTTTCAAATGAAATTCTTCAAACTTCAATTAAAAGACGCCCTGAATTACTTGAAGCCATAATCTTGACTTGTAAATAGGCATTAATTTTAATGATAACTTCACCAAGTTTCGGTAAAGTTACTTTGTAAACCAATTAACTTTCGAGAACAAGTCAGACAAACTTTGTGGTAAATGTTAAATTGAAATAATTTATAAGTATACGATGTGCTGTCAATTGTAATTTTGAATTGGGTGTGTCGTTTATGTGTATGTCACATATATGTGAATATGTCCAAGTAATTTCTTAGTTTACATAACGGGAACACCACTTCTCTAATTTATATATTTTTAAATATATAACTATTTTATACATAAAATATATACATTGTCAAGTTAGAAACAAAAAATCACCGACTACCTAAAACTTCTAAAAGTATGCGTAATTTAAAAATATTTATTTTGTCATAATTAACATGTGGTAGTTAAGTAAAAATCTATTTTAATTGTATAGAAAAAAAACTGAAACTGCAATTCCATAGTCCACGTAAGCGGGTCGCGGGCAAGTATCTCTATATTAAATATAGTGTATATATTCGGTTATCAATTTTATACTTTTTCCATTACTTAGATCTGTTCTAATCTTTCTATTTGTAACACATAGATCTAACGATTTGGGATAAAATAGAAACGATTAAAGATCTTAAAAACACTGACTATATATAGTTTTGAATATTGTTGCTGTAGGAGTTAAACAGCATTTAAAACGATCTCTATCGACTGTATTCCGTAAGTCTCAATACTTTGAAAATTCTACGTCGTAGTCAGATCACTGCTGCATCTGATCTAAATTCGTTCCGGAAAATTGTACATAATCACGCACCCTCGGCTTTTTCATCCAAAGCGCAACGGAATCGCGTAAGCGAATGGCCCATCGATGCCCTGACCGCGATAAGCGACCCGTATGAATGCGTCATCAAATGCTCTGATGCAACCCGGCACCCGGCTGGGTGCATTCACGTGCGGTCAGCCAGTTGTGAAGCTTTGGCCGTGATTTCAATACGTTGATTTGGTTTTCAACGTTCCACTTCCAAAACAGCTGTAGTATTTATATAGAATTTGTGAATTTAATGCCATGAGATTTTATTATAAAAGGATTGTCTAATATAGAATAGGAATTAAAATGCTTTGGTTACATTTTATTTAATACGTATCTTTATGATTGTGATAATTTTATCAATAATTATAATTAATAATAAATGTTTACTAATTATCAAAGTAAAAATATTTTTAAATCATTGTTTATTATGTATCACAGTAATTTTGTTTTTAGATCATTAGATATTAAATAAACAAGTTTTTGCTATCTCAATTACAAATACTTCTTTGCCATATTTTAAATTTCTATACGTAATATAAAAAATACATCGAACTGCTTTTGAGTTTACTTTATTACTAATGCGCTTGGGCTCGTTTTTAAAAGCTTGAATTTAATGAAACGAAAGCAAGAAGTTCCGAAATTAAATGCACATTATAGTTTTAGCAATACTATACTAAAATCGAAATTGTCATGATAATACTCCTTTTCTCTAAAATTATTGAACCTTGATTTTTTATTGTGGCCTGGGAAATAATCATCGTCACTTTTCAAGTGAGAATGATAACTAAGACAGATGGAGATTACTTGATATCGCCTGGGAGAACACTTGCAGCCCGATTTGGGAAATACCAATTAATCCTTTTTTTTTTATATAAAGGTGTATTTCTCCATTCAACAAGCATCAGAATAAAAACTTCAAGGATGTCCGAGATTTGACTCAACTTAAAATGGAGAACGTGGAGTCACACAACACAGTTCGCCTACGTCCGACCAATTGTGTAGCTCGGCCAAGAAATGACACAATCGCGGGACATCGTGGTCCGTAAATTAGTTGACTACAAGTGACAGTTGAACTGTCGTTTTTGTATTAGATGCTATGTTTATAAACTAATCGATGTTTGAAAAAACAGTAATTGTTACAAAATCGATTTAGGTATCGGGGATACCTATCCGATTTATAGGTCAGTAAAATAAATTGATTATATACAGTATCAAAAAAGGAAAAAAAATAACATATACAAACACGAGGGCGGGTATCAGTGCAAGAAGTGACACTTTTATGGAGATCATGATACACTAATGTGATATAATTATATTATTTACCGTTTCGATTAGGACAGTTTTTATTATGTACTTATTCAATCAAACATTTATAATAATTGAAGTAGGAAATGTATGTTTAAAATTCACGGTAGCATATAACGTACAACTGTAAACTGACTTTTTTTATATGTCTTGTCCAACTAAATTTACTTTGATAAGTAAATTGTCTATGATTATAGTATTGATTTTGAAAGTACGGCCAATGAACGTCTTATGTACCTTTGTAATGCTTGTTTAAGAAATAATGTATATTCAATACCAAACCAAATGCTTTGAGCAAATAATGCAAAAAAACCTAAGGGAGAAATGCTGGGAAAATGAAAAACTCTTATATGTTAGTGTTACATCATGTTATTAATTTTATAGCCATGTAAATTACGTGTCAGTACATAGTTTTAAATTCGATTTCACTTGAATATTTTTTAGATATGTCATAATGAAAATAAAGGGTGATATAGCTGTCAATTAGATTTTAAGAAAGTACTAGATTCGATTACAAATGAAAAGTGACGTGATGCATAATTAGAAAGCACAGAAATAACGGCGAGTAGTAATTTAGTTATGTCGTATCGGTATAAATTAATAGTGCAGTGGAAATGGAAAACAGAATCCAGCCACAAATAAGATTTCAGAAAGAATATTAAAACTTTAGCTTATAAAGTTTGGTATTTAAAATTTTATTGCGGCAAATTGCAAATTTTTCAATTCAGAACTTTCGCTCGGCACGCTCTGGAGCGAAGAAAACTTGGAAAAAGTTTATCTACCAGAAAATTAGGTACACTTGCTATTCTATTTAACATGTGAATATATACCTATTAAATTTGGACAAAAAGCAAGTAGGTCGAACTTTAAGCTTTAAAATAATTCCTTGTGTACTTATTTTTAAATCTGGTATAAGTTATAATTATTAATATAAAAATGAGTGTATTTATTTGTAAGAAATAAATGTGAGACTAAAGAGGCTGATATAAAAAATGAAGTTATTCGTTCTAAATTCACTTTCATGTGTGTCAATAACGGTAAAAGTTAGCAAATAGCAAATGATACGAAAAGCAAAAATCATCACGGTCGAGTGCAAAATCGTACATAATAAACCCCGTCAATAATTCAATGACCTTTACAAAGACGATTCCTATTTATCGGATCTCATTATAGCAGTTATCGGCGCGAGACCTATTTCTCACCTAAAGGCGATCCCACCAAAAGTGCCGGGATTAATTAGGGAATATAAAATTTGCAGAAATAGCCGGGGCGATCGCGGGACTGCCGCGCCCGATAAAGGCTCGCCCGATCATGAGTAATGGTTCTATTAAAGGATCGCCTCTTGTTTCTCTTTCTTGTTCTTTGGGAAAAAAATCGAGTGGCCATTATAGTCTTTTATGTGCAGGTCTACTATTATTTTGTTTTATTTCTATCGCTTTTGTGGACGATCCGGGGAGATTGTCAATTTCTTTACTTTGTAGTATTTTAATAATATTAACAAGGTTTTCTGAAACAAATCGGACAGTTTCAAAATCGAGTTATCAAATCAGGAGATCACTTTTAAGGGTTTGTTAGCTAATTTCAAAAAGCTTATAATATTATTGCCTTAGGTGGTCAGATAAAAGTTTTATTAATGACGATGTTAAACGTAAGCTAGCCTATACGAACAAATAAAACAATAACTTTGAAAAGTAACAAAAAGTATCCCCAATACGATGCTGCATTAAATTCTACAGTTGTATTGTTTAAATTAAATAATTTCTGGGAATGATTTAAGTAACAGTATATGTTGTAGCAAAATATGTGTAGAGTTCATAAAGAGTACGTAACGACTTCTATGTACGAAACTAATTTTCACCCTTGATCCCGCTCAGGTTTTCATGACAGATGTACCATTCAACTTTTTTATAAACCGTTATTTATTATCCACAAGATATTTTGGTGCCACTAATTATAGATGTTCATGTTCAATATTTTCAAGCACGTTAAAAATTCTCTTTGTGGTATTTAGTAATAGAAAAATAATTTGAAGGAAAAGTGTCATTTTACAAAACCTATTTAAATTAACTATGAATTGAATTTTATTTTTAGTTAAAAGCTACATAGTGAAAATTTCATTAAAATTTCGCTAACCTCTTTAAGTTTAAAATTTTGACTTCCATTAAAAGTAAGCAAAAGCAAAATAGACGTGGTCATTTCATTCATTAATTTAATATTAGCTTCTGCCCATGACTCAATTTGTATGGACTTGTGGGGGTTAATATAGTAAATACTAATAGTAGACGTATTCTAGTTATCTAAAAATCAAAAATTACAGTCTAGTATACATATATGTATATGTTAAATTAAATGATTAAATTCCGCTATGGCGAAGGGGACTGGATTTTTTTAAATACTGTAGGCGGCGGCAGATTTTCCGACGCCACTGTAAAAAAAGTTATATAATAACAAACAGAAACAAATCTGTTTTCTAGTTAATGCCGGATTTCGAAAAGTAATCAAGTTGATTAAAGTGCATTACAAAGGAAAATGTCTTAACATTTACATATATAATTGTTAGTGGTACGATCTTTATGTTACAGGGAAGTAACAGCATATGCATTACAAAAGTCCATTACATACTTTTTTCAAAATAAATCATCTATAAAATGCTAAGTAGGACACGGTTTCAATTAAACTTACATGTTAAAGGGACCCTATTGGTTGGCGTGTAAAACACCCAACTCGAAGCTTTCTATTCCGTTTCTATATCATTAACCGTTTATCGTCCGCTCCGCTGTGCGTAAATTAAAATTAAGCAATAATTGGTTCCAGCTCCACTCTGGATTTTGATCCCTGTTCTGCTCATTATTCAAATTTCCGTGCCAGTGCCTATACCAGTTCTCCTTTGACATTTGCTAATACATTTATCATATTAACACATTTTTCATATAAAAAAACATGCTTTCTCGTATCCCAGGACATATACTACCTCTATGCAAAATTAGATTACGATTAGTAGAGCCATTTTGGAATTTAATCTGTATAAACAAACGAATGGAGCAAACCCTATCAATATCACATTTAGATTATCGACTTTGGTCTGCGCAACCGTATGTTTTCCTGTATGGCAAATTTTATTAAGAGCGGTTAAGTTGAAACAAACAAATTGACTGATAGTCAAAAAACAAAATAAAACAAAATAAAACAAAATCGCAGATATAGATTAGTGGATCAGAAATAAATGTTTATTATGATATGATATGATATGTTTCCGCTGCTAATACATTAGTTAGTAAGATCGATATTTCTATTCTAAAATTCATGTATGTTTACAAACATATACTTCCTTGTATAGTGTGTACATATTGAAATTCTACGTTAAGAATCTTTCTTGTTCAAGTAACTTGACATCTAAAGCTCCGAATCAAGAGGTATTTTAACCACACCGAACAACAAACAGACAGAATTCGGACATTAGTTGTTTCATATGTTAGTTGGTTTTTTTGCCCTGATTCCAGACACATAAAATAAAATACAGAAATCATTTTACGATACACCTAAGCATTCAAATTCAAAGGTACTGAGACCCACCTCAAAATAGCTCAATAACCCATGTTAGGTTTATGACGCGAGCAATAAGCAAATGTTTTTATATCATTAGCCAGCCGCAGGGCATTTTGCTTACTGCGGGACGGAAACTTAATTAACAGGTTCAATTAGCATTGTCGTGCACGACCTGAAGTTGTCTTTTCAGGATGTATGTGCATAGAATAACAGCAGCAAAGGGTCGCAACATTTCTATAAAATGTTGATATAACCATCGAGAAAGGACAACTGATTTATCAAGTGGCTATCGAAAATGTCTCATCAATAAATACTTAGTAAAGCATTTCAAAACGGCATGTATTTTTTAGGCATACTTTTGTGTCATGCTTAATGGGAATTGTTTCTGCGTACTCATTAGGTTTACATTATCTTTAAGTCTGACGCTTCATCTATCTCTACTTTTGTAATTGTGTTTAGGATGCTAGCAGCACAATGACAACAACCCAGTTTGTAAATCGTAAGATTTGATAATTGTCCACACATTATCGGTCAAATGTTGTTTCATTTACCGATTTGTGTTTTTATCATTTGGTGCATCGCCGTCAGTATATTAGTATTCCGTGAAATAGCAACTTGGTTCTTGTTTTTAAGTTTTTTAACCCGGCCATATTTTTATATTTTCTTTATTCTTATCGTTTACAATTTGATTTCAATCTACATGTAAACTTCTGTAGAACGCTGCAGGTCCTTCATACAAGATAAAATGTTTTCAGACGATGACGCGTGCGGACACGCTATACAGTACTTACACACTACATATTCAGAATACATACATGCACATTACGTTTATGTGCGTAAATAATAAACATATACATAGCATAGACAATTATCCAATTTTAGTACATACATTCTTGGACTATAAAATGCTGTATGTCTATATGTATCTCCTAATCATTTTATTTATACATTATACGCTTTTAAACATATGAAATTTAATTATGCCGCTCGAAATTAATTTGCTGACGGTTGGGATGATGATGCCAACTTATAATAGTTTCGATCTAGATTAGGTTCCAGTCCTCGACAATAATTTCTCTTATTTTAGCTAATTTTGACGTATTATGTTTTTAACCTGCAGAGAAACAAAGTGTAATTATAATATTGCGTATTCCAATTTAGATTTGTTGAAAAATTGACTTTTTCTGAATTGACGATATAGAAGAAATTAGAAAAATTATTTTGATGTTTTGAAATTAAGTGCTAGAACTATCGAACAATAATACAGGTGTTTAAAATTGTTGCTTTGGACGAATAAGAGTGCAAGCAGCAGAAATCCTTGAACAAGGTTATGATGGAGATGATTCTGACAGTGCTCATTGTGTTTTTTTTCAGCTTTGTGGAGACCTGCATATGATACTGCGGCATTTATTACGTATATGTTTTTCATGCAGTTTCATGTATAGCCTTGTGTATGTAGTTATCTCGTCTGTGTGTAGTGTGTCAGCTGTTTGTATAATCATTAATTTACATTGTAGGTAAGGTATTGAGTGGATAATGGAATCAAACCTAATAGTGCCTGTGTTTATAATCGGATTTTGTAATGGATCGCAAGCTTGTATAATTGGTTTCAGGTTGCCTCCGTACCCAGCTGATATATTCCTCACCGACACACTAGAAATATACAGAAAAACATGGAAGCAACAGTTTGAAAAAATACACTACGTGGTATCTAAGACTCTGAAGTAACTTTAATGAAATCAGAACACATAATGATGTATAAAAACTACCACGAAATTATGTATATCAACGAAACGTTAATGGAGGCATAAATTCTTTAAAACGTCAGTTCTATCATATATTTCTTGTACTTTATCACATCATCGATGTCCTGGTATTAAACCATGAACAAAAACATTTCGATTCAGGAAGCGTTCATCGCGGTCCAACCGCGCGTTCGACGTCGTTTTGTCAATACTGAGGTTTATTCAGTCAGATTGATGTTGTATAGTAACCAAAGCAAAGAAAAATGAATATTCTTTGTTGGTAGGTAAACACCTGCATCACATGAGTAGCTAAGTCAGGTTATTAATGTTATTGAGGACAAAAAAATTATAAGTCTTCTTTTTGAGTATTCATATAAAGGCTTATTATTGTTCATTACATATGACCTTCACTATTTCAGGACTAACGATTACTGTTACATCCTCTGTATTATAAGAAATAATGAAATTAAAAGGTTTTCACAAACATAAAATAATAAATAATTTACTTAAAAATTTTAGCTCATTTTACTAATACTTGCAAACAGTGTATAATAAGTGTGTGAAAATAACACTAAATATGTAATATAAGAATAAAACATGTTACAGTATTTGAAATATTTTTAAAACCGATTCAAAGGAGAATTCATTCTCGTTTTCTTCCCCAGGATGCGGTCACATTTATCATTGTAATAAAAGTCTATCTATATCAACTTCATGTTTTTTAACAGTGTTTTAAATTTTCTGTATTATTTTAAGCAGTGAATAATTTGTAACAAAATACAAATTTTCAGGAAAAACAATTTCTAATTTAAAACCTAGGTTTCAGTTCATTAAATGATTGACGTCACGATACAGAATTCAAAATATATATATATTTCTTCATACAAAAGAAATATATATATAGTAGAAAACGATATAAACATTAAAAAGAATTAAAAAGAAAATGAAAGGCATACAAAATTATTCACGGTTCAAGCATAAAATAAAAACGAGCTTTATATACAAAGAGTCTATAGATCTTACAGCGAACTGCTTTCAAATCTACGTAATCGTTATAAAAACCTTTTCTCCCGTCTGAACTGTACCTCAATTGCATCTGAAAGATATTTCTGACGTGACCTGAGCTTTCTTTTTCTTTTTATAGCACAGTGAAACTTTTGCCTGAAATTTCATTTATTTCCCATAACATATATTTTTTACATATATACAGGAAATCCTATTCAATGTGCTACATGACTGACAGTATATAGGATGTGAAA
>BGZK01003514.1:0-23841 GCA_005406025.1 Eumeta japonica
TACAAAATAAATGTAAATATTCACAGGAACATCAATATCGCAGATATTACTTAAAAATAAATAAGTCATACGTTGTTTTATAACATCACATCTTGTTTTAAAACATTTGAGGTTGGTTGCCCTACAGTGTAATTGCTTCTTTGCGTCTAGGCAAACTGGTGAGACAATGTTGTTTTACATTTTAGCCGAAGCTAGAAAGAAGGCAGCTAGTCGATTGACGTCACCGCAACCTGCTCGTGTCGTTTTCTGACTCAGAGAAACAACTCATTGGGAAGGTGGTTTATGACAGTATTAGGAACAGTATAGAATTGAATAAGCTCATTATCTTCCATTTTTCTTTTACAATATATTTCTGTCGTGTTAGTCGATTTATGACGTGTCGCAAATTAAAATTATATTTCACTTAAATGTCGCGTATTTCATTACATTATTACTTATGCTACAAGCTTCATCCTAAGTTAGTTTACGCATTCCCGGAGGAAATGTTCGCTTAATTGGAGAATTTTCCATATTCTTGTTATGTGGTAGTGTCTGGTCTCAATAATCCTACTGTAAGATAATGGTATGCCCCCATCTTTTTATTTCAGCGGCAGTGGACTTTTAAAGAACGTTGAGACCAATGCGGTAATAACGTCTGGAACGATAGCTTAACTATTGTCCGAAGCGTGAAGTTAGTAGATCAATTTGATATCAGTCAAGAAAAACTCATTCATTGATTCGGCTATGGTTAAAATTGAACCTGATAACTTTTACTTTAAAAGACATGCTCTTAATAATTGAGCTATCACTGCTCACTGGGTTAAGCTCTAGATATTCTATTCGCTTAAATGGTAGATGGCCGGTACCCAGTTAGTACCCGTAATTCTGGTACTATTTCCCAGAATTATCCAGGTCTCTTACTGCACTTAGTTGCATTCGGCTCTTAAACTGCACTCAAAAGCTTTTCCAGCATATCCGAATGCAATCGTGACTCCGCATATATCACGCACATTCGTTGAATAAAACGTAGAAATGTTTTGTTCCTTTTTTCATTCGGTGTACTCCCTGCTTTTGAGTTTGACTCTTAGTTTACACTCTCAACTCTTGATAAGCATGCGGCACTCGTCTTTTCAGGGTTGCATTACAGCTTACATGTAAGGATTTTCTTGAAGGCCTAGTCTAGTAGGCAGGACGCTGTGTTTGAATGGTTAGTTGTGTTTGTTATACAAAAGGCGCCATGACACCGTGAAAGCGTTACATTAGCTGTTCTGTCACATTTGGCTACATCTGCAAGTGAATATTAAAAATTAGAAGATCTTGAGTAGAGCCTCGTAGAAATCCTTGTGGTAATAAATGTACATTACTGTAATTTATTTAATATTTTTCTACTACTCTCTTGTCATAATTTTCTAAGATATTAAAAATTCTTCTGAGAAAGTTAATGCTGTATAAATTTTAGTGAATGCCTCATGTTTAATCTTACCAAAAGTTTATTTCAGTACAGCATATTATTTTTTATTTAGGGTCTATGATATTTGTTAATAGAAATAGCCACCTCACTGAAGCTTTACCTTTGATAAAACCATGTTGGACATGTTTTGTATGTTTGAATACAAGGTCCTAAAGAAGTCCTTCTAAATGTTTCTACGAGAGTACTCACTTTGAACTTACTCATAAATCTTATTTATTGCCTGGAGTACCTATTGCTATTGGCCGGTATAAGCCTGGGATTGAAAATAACTTGCCATGTCAGTAGACGTGTCGGTTACTTGTTCTCCAACTGTTCGGAAACTTTGGGACTTCTATTGTCATTGCCTCGTCGCCCAATACCGTCGTCTCGATTAGCCTTTTGTGAGTCCTGTTGCATTTCAAGAGACAATACATCCCGTTAAATGTCAATTGCCCGTCTTCGCTTCTAATTCTAATTGAAATTCCCTCTATTAAGTAATCGTTTTGTTCCACTCCCGCTAATAGTCACTTTCTGGTACAACATAAACTTCGTTTTGCTGTAACCTATTTTAAATTGGTATTAAAATAAACATAAAATTTGGGATGTAACATTTCGGTCACTTGGTTGACTATTACGAGAAATAATCTTAGTTTTGTATAAACAATTTTATGCATGTAAGGCATTAGATCGGCCTGTTAATTTGTTTTTTCTGTTTTAAAGATTATACGTATAAAAATGAACTCTAATAGTATTACTAAATACAACTGTTAAAAATAGTTAATAAAGTTTGTATAAGAAATGATCCTTTTCATTTTAATTCTCAATGCCTTTCATAATGGAAATGAAATTTCAAAATACTTCAGAATACAAGAATTTAATGCCGCTTGTCATAGAAATTTTGTACAATATTTCCAGTAGAGGATAGCGACAGCAGAATTCAATTTACTAAATTCGTTAATGGCGGCGGCTGCGGCGCGGTGTTCTGGGCTAGTATGATTTTAGTAGACCACTACTTAAACTTTTTACTCTTTTAAATATCGATGTAAATACGTGTAATTACATATAAAAACATAGTAATATGAACATGAAAAATTGCTCGTCCAATTCATTTTGAATATTTACTTAGGTTAATTTCGTGAAAATTTCATCGCAACTAATTGTTTAATAGTGATGTTTACGGAAGCGGAATTACTTAGCAAATATGACAAAATTTTGTTCGGTCCTTACTCGTCTCTTCGAGTTTTGTGGACATTTGTTTGACAACGAAATGCGTGCCCGTGCAGGCGCGTTGCTGAAGCCACCAATGTGCTGTGTACACTTTCGTTTTGTGTAACTTATAGATGTGAGTAATCAAACCTTCATGTGATTTTCCTCATTTTAGGGATTCTAATACTCGAACACATATGTGACCTTAAATTAATACAATTTTGAACGAGAATAATCTTTAATTGGTTTTGCAATGGATCAATTTTGTGTTTGAATGGCAATTAGAACTAATTTTGAACTATAATTATTGTTCGATTTGATTCGATTTTCGGGATTTGGGGATCAAAATAGCGTTGGAATACATTTTTCTTTTGATAGCAAAACATGTATCACCGTATTCTAAAATTATATTCATTACATTATATGGGTCAATTAGAGACATTAGATAGGGTATTAACTTTCTGGAAGAAAGAACTTCCAAAGCTAAGTGAAAGCTCATGGTTAGCTAGCTCTAGATTAATGTAGTTTAGAAGTTTTTAAATTATATAATTGCAGCTGTCGAAATCCTATAGATTTTTTTATTTCAAATTGAGAGCATTGAACTTTCTATATTGATCCGTTGAGGGTTGGGACTGCTAACAATTATAACTGATGCTGATATCATCCCAAACCAACGACTTGAATACTCTCCGAAGCATCCAGAAAATAGCTAAATACGGCTCATGCTAAAAATCGCTAGTCAGCTCTTCTATAGTCAGAAGAGAGAGCTCTTAATTGGTGATCTTAGCCACCACTGTATATTTTTTATTGAACAGTCTGTCTGAATGAATGTTCGTCTTCTGCGTTTCAGGGTAAATCTTTTGCGTTAATAAACCGTACGAGCACACGGTTTTTATTTGTTAGCTATTCCTTACTCTACGATATCACAGTATGAAATTCAATCGCTCATATCGACAGAAACATGTTACGTTATGTTAATAAAACGAATTTTTAATAATCGATTGATGTACGTACATCTTTCACCTAGTTTCAATAGGTGCTGAAATATGATAAAGGAAATATTACAACTTTTAAAACTATGGACTTTTTAGATTTCCTGTTCAGGATCACTATTAGTCGTTCAAAAATGAAATATATTGGTTCAATATTTTTATTGATTTTTTATTTTTTGTATCCATTGTGCATAAAATTTTATTTTCCAGCTGAAATAAAATTGATAAGCCCGAAAAAAATTTAGTATGTAATATTATCTTGTGATACATTTACTAGACTTAGGTATTGTGGGAAGGCGTAGGAAAACGGATAGTTGTGGACGAGGAAAAGTGTCATGCAAATTTTTCTCTTGCGTAAGCACTGTTCGTAATGGTATTGGCATTCAGTCTCGATAAAAGAAAACTATTTTACTTGAGTATATTTGCGTTTTGTTACTACTGTAAATAGATTATATTTATTCAAGTCGTGAACTGATAGATTAATACAGCTGTTTCTGATAACTTACATTTTCGAAAACAGAAATGAATATTTGCACAATGGTCGGTGGTTGATATAAAGTCCTTTCAATTACATTATATCGTTTAGCCTTCAAGATCCTCGTACATAGAGATTAAAAATTCAATTTCGATCAATATTCTCGAAAAAAAAACTGTTTTATGTAATGGTGGACTAAAGAGTGAAAAAATCGAAATAAGCTGTTATACGAAGAAATTAATTATTAACTTAAACGAAATTGAGGTGTGTTCACATCAAGAAGGTGGATGCAAAAACTTATGAATACGTATAATTAAATAAACTAATACCACTAAATATTAGAAATAAATGATTATGTGTTCTCATTAAATAAAAACAAAAAGAAATTTGCCTATGTAAAATGCTCTGTATTTTATGTTAATATTAGTAGTAATATTATAACTGTAACTTTTCATCAAGAATAAGAAATGTGCGAACAATTTTAGTATCATGGCGAATTCATATCTATAACAATCTTAATAATAGAATATCTTAATAATAGAAAATAACTTTTTATCAAGAATAAGAGATGTGCAGACAATTTCAGTATCATGACGAATTTATATCTATAACAATACTGGGTATTGAGAAAAGATTAGTATAACATACAAAAACACCAAAGTTCCTTTTAACGTTTTAGTTACAGGACATTAATAATAATATATGTTAATGGACATATTCATCGATTAAGTGCGACTCAATGTTTTTGTGGCACCACTATGGGATTGGTTTTTAATCATAATTTTAATAGGTAGAGAAGAAGCGCTAGTAACACTTCAATTACTTTAAAAAAAAATGCAAGTACCCGCAACTGACTGGGATAATGTACAATGAGGATATATGAAAGTCGTTCTCTAATTATCTTTGTCATCAAATTATTTATTTTTATCACAAAGAGAAAGGTAATTATATACGGACAATAAGTTATTACTTCTCAGAATACGACACAAATCAGAAGTTGCGTTCAATAGTGGCGTGGCACACTGTGTCCGTAAACAAACCCATACGCTTGCCCGCTGCGCCACATCCCGCTCGAATAATCTCACTAGCTTAGGAACGGGCTATCTTTTTCGGGGATAACCTGGCAATATCAAAGAATTATAAAACATATGTCATTGTTATTTTAGGTTTTCTGTATGTTTTAAGGGAAACGAAGTCTTTTCATTTATTGAAAACCTTTTAAAGTGAAACTTCTTTAATTACAGGACGCTCGGAAGATCTTGACCGAGCTGAAGTTGAAGCGAGTACAAATTCGCACCGGTACAGTTAACTGAAAAACTATTTTTGATTTTATATTAATTATAATTAATTTAAAAAAAAGCAAATATGGGCTGCAGGAGTCGGCGGCAAGCGCCCCCTGTCCTTAACCTGTCCTCTCACACCGCAAACTGCGTCGAGACCCAAATGTAGTTATTCCGACGCAACTCGCGGCTAATTTTAACCCTGTCAAGATGGTCGGGCGTACTGTACGTAGGGGGAAGATACGTAACTAAAGAAGTTTCACTTCACGATGTTAAAAAAGAAGTATGGTATTAAAAAAGTTATATTTTCCAGTGACGTTCGAGTTTCACGTTCGCCTGTCACATTTTGCCCGGCTCCTAGATCATATTGCGTTATACGTCATATTTCTTTTTAGCTACCAATAAACCTATGTTTGCAACAATATACGAAAATAATTTTATCGTTATAAAGAAATTGAAGGATAACTATAATAATAAGAATAACGATATTGATTATACTATTTATATTTAGCTCTTTAATAAAAAAGCTATTATTAAATACGGAAAGAAGTTCGTTTGTCTAAATTATTTCAAACACAAAATAAAGTAAAAATTTTATTGAAACTAAAGAATTTCCAGTTTTAACGCGTACACTCTGATACTCGCACAGTTTTTATTTTTACCCAATTACGACACAACAAAGGAAGAATATTGACTTTAACTGTCTATGTTGGATTTTTTATCGTAGCTGAAAAACTATTGCGTTGAACAAAATAAGGTGTCAAATATTTTGTATTTTACGTAAAACTATAAATAAGTTGGATTTTTACAAATAAAAACCAATATGATCGCCGTGACGTAAAAATAAAATAAATGAAAAAAAATGCTGCAATATCAAGAGGGATGTAATTTAATAGATTTCTTGAAATCTTCATGATTTTTTTGAACTTCATTTTTAAAAGTAATGGGATAAGTTTTTGAACTTCATTTTTAAAAGTAATAAACGTGGTTATAATTACTTATTTGATGAAATAGTTAAAAGTTTAAATAAGTATTTCACGATGTTAAAGATGTACTATAATAAAATCTACAGTCATTCAAAATCAAAGCTAGTTCCACATAATTCATTGCGTATTGTGAGCGATGGTAATTTATAAGGCGTTAGAATATTTTAATTCATAGTCCAAAGCCGAATATCACCTAAGGCTTCGTAATTTAGTATCAATACACATATAATAAAAATACCTCTCGACGCTCCACCTAACTTGAATTATACTTTTTAGTTATTTTTACGATCAGTTGATTTTAGTGTTTAATTTTTGTTTATATTATCACACGCAGATATTCTTACGCATATAGTAGTTATAATTAATTTTATTTTATACGAATGGGACTTTGACAAGATGACAATCAATCACATAAATTGCAATTCCCAAATAATGAATGCCTTTGTTTGTTAAAATTATTTTAGTCATTTGATCGACATATTAAGTAATATATTGTATTATAACCAATTCGTTTTCCAGCGTATCTAATATATACGCATATATTATTTGCATTCAACAAATCAGTGAATTGATACTACTTTAATTAAAATAGTTTATTAATAACTTAAGTAAAACGGATTATTTTCACCACAGCAATGGAAGACAAAAATTTTCAGTTAAAATAGTATTGCGAGGGAATATGCTTTGATTTTAATTTATATATGACACCCTTGAAAATACAATACAAATTTGAATATCCTCGTAACAATGTTTATAAATAGTTTCATCCATACACAAACAACGGAAAAAACGAACTAACAGTTCTATAGAGGCTTAACTGAAATAATTGGGTACTGAAACGTGAAATTTTGCACAATGCTTACTTTTATAATTTAAGCGACCACTAAGAAGAGGTTTTGAAAATCCCTATTCCTATGGGGTGAAAAGAAAGATGAAAATTTTTATGTAAGCACTATTACTTTAATGAAAGTAGGTACATGTGTTTCAGGTTATTTCAAAATGCAACCCTAACAGGGAGTGAAATTCCGTTAGTTTCAATAGGATCCTGAAAATCGGTATTTCATGTCTTACTTACAACCAAAAGAATATTTGTTTTAATGATTCTTGGAAGTTAAAACTTTAAAGGGTGGTTATAGTCTGGTTTCGGTGGTTTAAAACCAAATTATTTACTTTACGACCTATAAATTCTACAGACAAACGAACTATTTAATATAACGAATGACGTATTGAAAATAACGAATCAGGAGCAGGGTCATGATCGAAAACGAGAGCGAGATGGCCATCGAATTCAAAAACGGACCCAGCATTGGAAGCGAGGAGGCGTTTCGGGATCGGATGATGAAGCAGGGTCGGTACTGGGAATTTTGAGTTAGACCGGAATCAAAACCGACAGTAGAACTAGATTTGAAATCAAGAACAACATTGGAATCGGATTTGAAGAGGAATGCTCAATGTGAAACAAGAAGGAATTTATTTTACGACCATGTGGGCAAAACCTCGCGAAAAAGCTGATAAAAAAACAAAATTGTGTATTAGTTCATTAGTTACAGATAAGATGTGATCCCATCCTGTTTCTTTGTAAGAATTGCACAAAACGGTATAATTTAGTTAATTCTGGAAATTATACAGCAAGTTCTGACAGTTGTACAGCACATTCTGACAGTGGTACAACACTTTATGACAGCTATACAGTACGTTTTAACAGTTGTACAACATGTTCTGACAGTTGTACAATATATTTTGACAGTAATACAGTACATTACGATAGTTATACATCACGTTCCGACAGATATACAGCACGCACATTCGAGACGCGCAGTTGAGTTCATTGACCTACGACGAAACGCGTAATTGCACTATCTAGGAGCAGTTTATATTTTATAGTAAGTTAGTACCCAGTTATATACACATTGGAGAATTCTGGTTTGCTCTACATTCTGAGCGTTCTTCTTCGATGATTTATCAAATGATTCGATTAATATTTCATTACTTTGGCAAAGTTATTAATACGCAATATGTAAGCATATTTTATAATATGTACTTACGGCGTTTTAGCTCTGTACATGCGGGTTCGAAAATGCTTTCCTTAACTCGCAAATGATGAACGACTCGAACGTGACTTATCTTCCAAACTCATGTCAGTCTTACAAAAAATCGCTTTAGCAATCAGACACCCTTCGCCGATCCGTCACGTCCCCTCTATTCACAAATTACTTTTGCTGCATACTTTACATTTTTAACTTTATCGAATGATATCGTATTAAAAGGCGCATTTTCTATTTCTGTAAAATACATTTTTATATACTAGCTACAATAAAAAAATACTTTTGAAGTGATAACTTTTTATGGGATGGTAAACCGCATCATAACGTAACGCGTTACGGCGCCAGTCTGTCTGCCTTCTCTTTCTCTCACGCATACGTTAGCAGTAGGCAGGCTCCTCCTCTCTCGCTCTAACGCACAGCGCTGGTCGTATTTCGGACAGACGCTTCCCCCTCTCTCTACTCAGTAGTTAGTGTGCTATAGACATATACTGTTGACAGTGAGCATATAAGCTAAAACTATCACCGTTTTTGAAAGTGATTAAAAAATATCATGAGATATTCAGAAGATGATCCTTGGAACATCACATATTCGTCGCTTATTATAGCTACCATAAAAGTAAATAATTCGTTGCTTATTGTTAGCATTGCATATTGCCAATTATTACTTTTATAGGACTAAATAATGATACTAATAATGTACATACACAAAATTCTAATAAACATTCAAGAGTTGTAACCAAGAACAAAATATATTTTATAATTAATAAAAGATTTTATTAATTAATAACCGTTCCTTCCATTATCATATTAATATACATACAATTTAAGTAACAACCTAAGCTTTTCTCAAGTAAAACAATTTTAATATTTAATAGTTCAACGTAGATTAGTTTAACTTATCACTTCTGTCGGGCGTCTCGAGACGCACACGTTTATTTTTACGTTTTTTTTTTTGTAGTATTTTCGAGAGGCAAACGTGGGTAGGTGTTCATCGCCGCTCATGGACACTCGCAACCCAGAGGAGACACCATTGCGTTGTCGGCTTCTTGGGTAGGAATAAAACATCTGATGTGGGGAGTGAGCCACCGAAACGCTCACTTATTGGACGAAACACAACAGTGGAAGCTTTTACTTTACGTCAATATTATGTGACAGTGCTATCTCACCAGCCAAGCCATTTTCGTATATGGCTAAATTATCTACTCTATAAACTTAATAAGTGTGCTAATTTTTTTGGAAGGTATATTTTATGCTGTTACTTAAATTTTTCTTAGAAAGTAATTCTAAGGAGATAATAGTGTTTACATCCTTACATGGTACTTTTAAAATATCAATATTTCTTGTTTAGAGCTTGGAACACTGTATTCATATTCAAACTTTAGATAATTGATTAATATGTAAGTAAAAGATTGCTTTTAATCTTTCTTTTTAATGCGTATATGACCATGGACGGCACACAAAAATGAGTTACTAAACGTCTCTATTGATCTTTGAAAATGCCATAACTTTCATGTGACTGTATGAAGTTATACAATCAGCCCTTTCCATTATAAATTCTCAGACTAAGGACTTATTATTTAATTTCAATTATATTATAACAGAAAATACGTTCTTTTCTTAAATACCCTAGTGCTTTTTTTGAATGACGTGGCACACTAACTAGTAGTTTTGAAAGTTCGATAGCGATAAAATGACTATTTTATTTTATTTTTACTGAAACATTCACACAGTTGGGCGATTACCATTAAATTTGATGATTCTCGCATAGTCAGAACCCAATTTAAATTGAAACCGTTTACAGCACCATAACGGAGAATGTCGACTGACTATACGCCACTAAATTTTCCTCCTCTGTGGCTAATTACGTTCAAAGCTCAAATTGATGACGTTGTTTCTTTTGTCCTGTTAAAAGTGATAAGTTTTAAATGCGCTAATAACACATTTATAATCACAATAATAAATCTGTATCAGACGTAAGAGTGCGAGAGAGAAAGTGACAATTATAGTTGGAATGCGAAGACGAACGGCACATCGTTGCTAATAAAAAAGTTGAGTGAACGCGCGCCGGCTCCGCCCGCTAAGGGCCTAAGGGCCGCTACCGCTGCTCCGGGTCACAAGTTTACTGTTTACTTGTGTATGACTGTGTATGTTTACGAATATCCCGAGCTTCACTCGTGCGGAACAAATACCTAACAACAAGGAGACGAGTTACTAAAAATATCATCACGATTTATGTTACATATATAGATAATCGATAATGTCGATAATCAAAAACATGCTTCCGTTACTGCAGTAATTAATGACTGTGAGCATGGTCTTTACAGTAATAATGGTTACTGTGTATAATGATTATTACATATGCCTTATTTTATGTAATATTAATGTGGTCATATTTTGTTTATCTAGAAGAAAACCTTAAAATGGCGTTCTTTATATAAAACTTGTTAATATTATTTCATCATTAAAAATTTTTGGTGCATAAATGGTATAATTTTTTATTGTTTTGTATTTTATTTACGTAAGTTAAATTAGTATTGAATAACCACTTCATTGCTTGCTAAACGGCCATTGAAATAATAGCTGGAGTAAAGTAACACATTTACAAAATTTATTTAGTGGCCTGCCATCATTAATGTCTCTGTAATAGTGAATTTTTTTCTTCACCTTTAATATTTCTTTAATTAAAATAAATACAGGCCTTAAATATTTTGTTAACGTATTCATTTGTATGCTGATTTTATTCAGTCTTAAAGAACATATCAGAATAGCTTTTGTTCGTGGCTCCGCCCGTGTGGAACATAAAATTAATACCTTCATATTTCATATCGACCGATCACTCTGTCAATCATGATCCCGATGTTGTTTTTCTTTCGAATTCAGCCCTGACTCCTCTTTTGATTCCGATTCTCGTCGATCTAAATTACGGTTTTGTTCAAAATGCACATAATTCACCCGCGTCTCCACCCGCTTGGATGTACAACTAGTCGTTTACCTAAATCATCTATTAGAACGATCGATGACGTTATCAATCATGATCACGATTTTGATCTCATTCTCGAATCCATATGAGAAAAATCCATATTATTACACCTCGAACACACACAATGTCGGTAGGTTTTACATTATGAGATAAACTTTTATGTTCTCTTGATCCGTATATCAGTCATTCTCTCGCGTTCTGATTCCGGATCGATGTTGACCTTGAATCTCTCTTGAATATTGTTGTTGCTGATAGCCATTCAGCATACGTAAAGAAAACGTTCTACGATCGTGCAATTGAAGCCGCGCGCAAAGTTAGTATCTTTATGAATTATAACCTACATGTTATTCTAATAATTAAGCTATATTATTGCAAAGTTTATCTGATTATAATCAGCCTTCAAAGCGTGATTGAGTAACAGACATCCAAATATCCAAGCATAGAAACTTTCATATTTGTAATATTAGTAGGATTACGAAAAATTAAAAAATATTATTACTATCACAAATTAGTGCATAAGAAATAATGATTTTAAGGGAAATTTTATCGACCCCTTTACATAACTCCAAAACCATTTCTTAGTTCTTAAATGATGAAATTATGAGTTCAATAAAAAACAATAATAATTTTGAATTTAATAGCGCAAGAAGGTTGACCCTACAGAAAGACTAGTCTCTACTGTATAGAAACAAATCTACGCTCCTTATTAGTTGGTAAAAATAGGACAGCTATGGAATCACGTTTGCGTATAACTGCCAATTTTTAGTGACATTTCCCAAGGTCTGTTGTAGTATACATGTAGGTAAAGAAAATTTCGTATATCTACATATATTACAACCAGCTACTGAAACACAATATGAGATTAAAAAGGTGAAGTGCATCAAGTTATGGTGTCCCTAACACGATTACAGTTATCCAAGAATCATAGCTGACGAATTAGGAACCTTTTATAGAAAACCGTATCTGAATCGATCAAACTGTTTCGCAGATAAATAACAACATTGGTTAGCATGCAAGCACACGTATGTCGTCTCACCCTAAACACATATACCTTCTCCGTTCCATCGTGGCTAATAAATGAACGCCATTGTGTAAGAGATGTTAAATTAAAGTTCTTAGAAGTATGATGTGAAACATGCATGATATATGACATTGTACTAACTCAATTTGTAGACAAAATCTTTTCAAAATGGCGACATTCTATTTTATCTCAGAAGATATCTTACAAAGTAATCTACATAATAAGGTATGTGTTGAAGAAAAATTATTGCACTTCAAATAGTGTTTTTAGCATTAAAATAAAAATTGTACTACAAGAAAATTATATTAGCATTATGTCCCGTCCTGTCTTTTGCATAGATCAAAATATAGTTGCCTCATGAATATTTTTTGTATATATTATGATCAGCACTCACATTTGTTTTCAAATTTTATTCAAATTTTTTTATAATATTATTGAATATTTTATGAAAAAACCGGCCCAGTTCAAATTAGGTTTGCGTGGTTGGGTTCTGCATTATAAATCATTACATTAGTCTTTGGTGACACTAAGCTTTTAAAAGCTTCTAAGCCTCTAAGCTTCGCGACCATTTTGGAATATCCATGAATATTTAAAAACTTAGCATTTTCATTTATGTTTTTCTGCAAACTATAAACGAAACCCTATCTTTTGTATTATTAATTTTCTGCCATGAAAATGGTTTTTTTAATTTTCAAATTAAAAAGATACTATTTTCAGTGCTATGCCCTAAAATTAAATTTTATCAGATCCTTGACGTTTGAGAGTCCTCGAAATCTATTTTGACGATTTTCCGAGTGATGTCTGTTTGTAATTGTGTGTTCGTATGTTCTATATATAAATCTTTCATAACTTTTGGAAAAATTAACCGATCAACACTCAGTTTGTGAAAGTAGTCTACTCTACTCAGTCTTCCTAAAACGTTGAAGTAATTCAGCTCAGAAGATTTTGAGTATTTTCAAAAATAAAGTTCTAAAAAAATATTTTTTCTTTAAATAACTTTTAGATTACTCTACCAATTGATACCAAAATCCGCTCTTTACACCAAACAATTGCAGCGATTGCCACAAATTGCAAGAAAATTGGTTGATTTGTTCAAAGAACATCGTTGGAAAAAATTTCAAAAATGTTTTCTTGCAATATTTTCAAAGCGATAAACCATTATGAACCAAAATTTAACCAACCCTTCTCATTAAAATACAACATCTATCGTTTTGAATTGCATTAAAATCAGTTGGTTCGTTTGAGAGATATCATTAACGAAATATTTGAAAAAAGTTATTTTAAAATAACTTGTAAAATGATTAATTGCTGTTTGACACTCGGTTATCTTTTTCTGCTTAAAAACGATGTTGAATGCGGTATAACGGTATAAATTTAAAAACGCTTTCGAAAGATATCGTAGATGAAAAATTAAAAAACAGCTTTTCCTTTTTAATTTATATAGATTTCAACTCAAGAGATCATAACGTATTAGAACAATATTTTTGAGCTGGAAGAGCTTGAAAAAGCTTTAAAATGCATCTTTTGAACTTGGTGAGCTCAATAATTTACTGTTCCTTTAATTTTTAACGTTTTGAGCTCGAAAGTAGTAAGAGTTTTAGGAATGGCTTACAAGGTCAACCGTCTTTAAAATATTTCAGCTCGAAAAGCTTAAAAATTCATAAACATTCATATACCTTCAACTCGAGGAACTCAAAGACACAAGTATCATAGCCGGTAGCTTTAGCCATAGCGAGATTTTTTTTTATTGTTTCGGAAATAAGAGAAGGATGCCGGATTTTCGTTTATTTCGTTTAGTAGTAGCTGTGCCCGAGAAACGTGCTGCTCCAGTTCCATTAAGCTGCCAACGGCGGCCGCCTGTCGTCGACCGTTTGATTTTATACTAAAACAAAATTCGTTGTTGTGGCCGATCCTTTAACTTTACGATCTAGTTCTACTTTTAGTCTCCAATCTTTTTTCGACTCGATTCACCATTATCATCACTGCTTGTTTCGTTGGTTATTTTATGGAACAAAATATATCTTATAACCTGGACAAATAACATAGCTCTTACATAAAAACCAAATTCAATAAATGGTTCTCGCGTGAAAAGACAAATGGACAGACAGACCAAAAAATGTTCAGTTTTGTATAAATGGATGGATTTATAAGGATTTATAAGATGGATGTTTTGAACTAGGCCTATTTTGAACTAAATATTTTTTAATTATTTGATGACGATATATTTTTATATTTCTCACTGAGAATCCTTTCGTTTGATACATTACTTCTTTTCATTGGATATATAAAATCAACTTACACAGATGTTACCTAGATTTCCTGTGTAATATTAACTATAACACAAACTATATCTCTTCAGGGCAATTACTGAGCGGCGGGCCATAATAAATATAGATCATCTGTGAACACATAATTTGTCGCATGAACGCTCAGGGATCTCGTTAAAAACTTGATATAATATTTGATAGCGCCAAAACTCTTCAACATTTTTCAACGCCGCAAGTAGCGTTGGCTGAAATAAAACTAAAAGTTACGAGCTTCGCTGAGTAGTCGCTGCGTTGTATTGAAATGTAAAGAATTACGATTCAAATCTTGCCCACGAGGAAAATGACTGATAAATTTTTACTTAATTTTAAAATAAAACTAATTCTCTCTTGCGTACTATAACACCTTGAGCTGTCGAAATTGAACGGTGTCATCGAGTGGGTGACAAAGATTGTTAACTGCCTCTGTATGGCATTGCACAAGGTGTAGGGCTTAAGGTACAAATTCCTCAATCTAAAATAAAAACAATGAATCTGAAAACATCAGATCGTCCTCAAAACTTTCTTCTGTATTTTCTATCTGATTTTGATATTGTCAAAGGCATTCGACGCAAACTTTTTATTAGATTTTGGTATTGATCGGCATGATCGTTCAAAAGACATTAAAATAAGAATTTTCTTTATAAATTCGTTCTTGAAATTTCTTCAATTTGATGGAATTAATCCAAATTCCCAAATTTTAAATTAACCGAAACTCCCTCAATTGCCACTTTTTGAAATGGCATTTCAATCGGCCAATAGATTCGAAAGTTATGATAAGTTTATATACGCACACAAATTTATCTAAAGACATGATCCTAAAAAAAGTCAAAATACCTTTCTATAAACTTAACATAGGATGATTACTCGATTTTCGAAAATCGGACTGAAAAAGAAAGACTTTTAATTTTAAAGCGGGAAATTAAAAAGTGACCAAAACTCGACTTTTCAAATATAAATTCAACAATAATAACCAAGGCCATAATCTCATCGATCCTTCGTGGATAGTTTTGAGTGCAAGGCCCTGTCTTCCATTCAATCTGAAATAAAAAGATTATGGTAAGGTATGGGTCAGCATTGCGGTGAATAAACGCTGGTACAACATTCAAGTTTTAACTATCACCACAAAAAGTTCGCTTTTGGTTTAGTTGATGTATTACCTTGGGTAGCATTAAAGATGGAAATTTTAAATTGGTCTGTCATTGAGTAAGGGAATAAATGAAAATTGTTGAACGTTAGGCGGCAATCTATGAAATTGGACTCAAGAACGCATAACAGGTGGCTAACATTGACAAATGGGTACAAGCGATTTCCAATATGAGCTTGGAAGATAAGCCACGTTCGGGCCAACCATCTGTCATAAACGAAGATATGTTACAGATGCATAAGAATAGAGGTACTGGTCGCGATCACATCTTTTGGTTATAAAAGGCTTTATGTTGAAATTTTTGAGTCTTGTGTCCTAAAATTTATATAATTTTTGAAATCATACTTTTTTTGAGTGTTATGAAACAATTATGAGAATGAATTTTTATCGGGGTGACACAAAAACTCTACAGTATGAAGCTTCCCACAAGTGGTTTAGCGAGCAACTTGAGACCATGATAGCTGATGTGTCAATGAGTGGCGCATATAACTAGAAGATATTAATATTAAATTTTAAAGTGCTTCATTGTCTGTCGATTAAGTATTATTTCCACTTTTTTAAATTTGTCCTTCGGTCATCATTTAGAGTATCTTCAAAGTGCTAGCCTCTCTCTCATTCGTCTCTTTATAATTATTATAGCATAAGTAACTTTGGGGCTATAATGTACCCCTTTTATATTTATTTTCCTTTATATTAGGTCGAGGAAAAAGTTTTTCGTAGTGTACAAGAAAAAGTTACAAATCTTCTAAGTAAAATTTTTTAGTAATGCTATTTGTATCTGGTTAGTTTGATAGCATTAATAGATGACATTAAAAAAGACAAATAAAATAAAAGATGGTGTTCTACCATTTTTTGTATTGTTTTTCTATCCATCAATATAAGTGAATGTAATGTAGTAAATTAGATACATTTGAAGTTTATTACAAAAAAGGAAATATGCGACATAAACCGCAAAAGTTTACGATATTTATGGACCTAATTCAATGTTGATAGAAGTAGCACAAAACAGGTTCAAGCGTTTTCAATCTAGTAATTTTGATGACAAAGATGAACCTTGCTCTGGTCGACCTCTTATGAATAAAGTCGATGCCATTAAGGAAAAAGTAGAGCAAGATCGGTATATTAGATTTTTGACACAGCTGAAGAGCTCAGGATTTACTACAAAAGTAATTTTGACCTATTTAAAAAGCTGGATATACAAAAACTTGATACTAAGGCCCCATGAGAGCTCCTTCAAAGAAATTTAATGAATTATGTACTCATTTGCGATTCCAAATCAAAACGTAATGGAAACCAAACCGTTTTTGAAAAGATTGATCGCTGGTGATAAAAATATATTATCGACGATAAGAACGTGAGAAAAAGTCATGATCAAAATGCAAGCAAGCTCCACAGACTACAGCAAAATCCGGATTAACTGTAATAAGCTGATGCTATGCATATGGTGGGATTAGAGCTTATTAATATGAACTTTTACCGCCAGACAAAACAATCAATTCGGATCTCTACTGCCAGCAGCTGATGAGACTCAAGCAAGGCGTAGTGATGAAAAGGCCGGAATCGTTCAACAGAAAGGGTGTGGTTTTCATCATGACAACGCCAGATCTGCCACTCAGAATAGATTGAGAGAGTTTGGTTGGGAAGTGTAAATCCGCCATAGTCTTGACCTTGCATTCTGTGATTTTCAACTGTTTCGGTTTCTTCAGAATTCTTTAATTATTGTTAGATTAACATCAAGAGAGGATTGTTGCAACTATTTGTTACAGTTTTTTGATTAGAAGTCCCAAAATTTCTACAGCAATTATGCCACAACCTACGAAATAACAAGTTGTTGAACAAAATGGCATATATATGTATATATTGTAGTAGGAGTAGGTCGCATGTGAGGTATCCGACTTTCGTGCTCGCAAATGAGGGTTCGCGGGTTCGCGTTCAATTTAAAATTAGAGCAAAATAGAATATTCGAATCCGAGCTCGCGGATAACAAATGAGTAGGTACTAGAGACAAGTACGGAGAAAAGGGACGAGGGCTGATGCCCGAGTGCACAAGTTTCAATAGTGGTAGAAAAGTGTATTGTTATAAATGATTTTAATAAGCACTGAGGTGATAAGGATCATTAAATACCTTAATCTTAAATGAAAATACTCTTTCATTTTAAATACTCGAATCTTTGGACTTCATTTTAGATCGACTGGGTACCTCCTCAAAGTTACGTCCCACATTATATATATGTATATAAATACATATCAGGTTTACATATTTATAGCTAAATAAAATTTATTTATTTATAAATATGTAAATAAAACACGATGAAAAGTTGTCTTGAATTTGCATAAATAATACGAAAAAACTTTTCTCTAACCTTATATTTTCCCTATGTCACCAATTATTTCCTTTCAGGTTTTTACTTTACTTACTGTTTATTTATAAATATGTTTCCTGTGTTCTTACGACCCCACCCCCCCGCATTACATCATTCGTTATTTTATGTTTCCTGTTTTTTTTCCTGTTTCCTGTCACCAACTATGTGACTATAACCCCCAAAGGAGTATACCCTCCTTCCCCACTCACCCTTTGCTTTGACGACTTTCTATTCACCCCCACTTCCTCTCTACGGCATCACACCACCACCCAACCTATCTGGATGGTGGGTGGTCGTAGAATTTTGAAATTGGACTAGTTGTCATCGGCATTAGAGAAATTTTTGAAAATTCTTCTTTTACAGATGAACAAACCATTGCAATGTACATTTTTCTATTCGATCCACTACATCTTTTCTCAAACCATACAATTCTCTGACATTTTTTTGCTATTTATATTTAAAGACGCAGAGATCGCATTTTCGTTGTACTGATTCCACTATTATGTTTCTTCTACCATACTCGCCTCTCATTACCGCGCATAAACGTAGGGATTAGAGATTCATCAAGGATAGTAGAACACGATTGTCGTAAACACTATCACTATTCAGAACAGGAAATGAAGCTCATTCGCTTTATTTCAACATTTACTCTCTTTTCAATAAACCTATCATGTTTACACCATGTGTAAAATAAACTACACAAATAGACAAACTCTTTCACTTGTTCAACTCTCAAAACTTCTGTTTATCGCATTTGTCATGCTTTCGATCCTTTCCGACACCATGACCTTAGTCTCGCTGACATTTACTTTCAAACCATTTTTTTAATAGATCGTTCACTTTAGATGCCATCATCTGCAACTCGCACGCTGATAGTGCAATGATTGCTTGGTCGTCGGTATGGGGACGCATTTGACGAATACAGCGAACCTAAATTGTTATGTAGTTTGTTAATAAATTATATACTTGGCATTAAGATAAACTTAAACTTATTAAACTAAATTAGAATATGTAGGTTTCATTAATATTTATGACTTAAATCTATTAGGTTAAATTTACCCCCTTTTTGGCAATGATTGCTCATCTATCCTTTCAACTAATCTGTACAGTAACATTGGCACTTGTGTCAAGCATGTTTGTTATTTGATAAAACCACACCACAATTATATGTATTCGTGAACTCTGATTGGTCAAATTATACGATTTTTAACAATTTTATATAATATATATGGTTTTGTCAATACATTTTTATATAAAATCCTTTAAATACATATATTATTGTGAATATGAGACTTACTCAATAGTGCTATTATGTTAAATTAGCATCAACATGACGTAGTTTTTGTGCACAATATTAGTGTTTATTTTCCTTTACGATTTAAAAATTTTTCAAATTTCTGGGTATAAATAACAAATAAAAGTTGAACTTTGATATATAAAACTGGGCTTTGCCTGACTGGGGGTGGGATTTTTATTAGCAATCGTCCAATTTCTTTGCCGTCTCATTGTCTGTCTGTCGTTAATGACAAAAAATTTGACATTTGTTTTCTCGCCTTTATATAATCTTAAATTTGATATTTTATTTGTCTATATTTGGGTTTCTTTTATTCTTTTTAAACATTTGCTTTTAAAACTAATCGACCGAAAATTGCATCCGTGTGACTAAACCAATCGACTTTTGTGCCGAAAGTCAAAATTTCTGGCAAATGCCTTCGAGGTAAATCAAGTGTGCTAGAAGGAAATAAACGAAGTTCTATATAAGAGTCCGTTTTATTATAAACACTTGCTTCTGCCCACGTGGATATGGAATGAATTCCTTCATTTCATATATCGGCAGAATACGACCTTAATCATGATGTAGAGCGCTATCCCTTTCTCGATTCTAGTCCCAGTCCTGTTCTGTATACCAATTTGTCTCATTCTCGATTCTTATAGCGGTCCGCTTATGATTGCAAACGATCTCGATTTAAAAGATTCCGATCCTTGTCCCATAGGGATTTCTTATCTCAGAACAACATTCTGATTCCAATCAAGCTCTCAATTCAAATTGAGTCTCATTTGTTTTGAACTTACCTACTCTTCTTCCCATTTGCAATTTTGATTCTGTTACCAGTCATGGTTCGATTTGGATTGGACTAGTATCAATATTAAATTTAGGCTGTATTACATTATGGCTATACTTATGACTATACGTGCAAAACATTTTATAATCTGTGATTAACATAGAAATATGCAGATGATGCCATAGCGCAATGTTAATGCATAATTTACTTAAACAGCTTCTTATTCATGTTATTCAATTATTGAATTCATGAAGCAATTATTATAATCGGTTTAGTAATTTGGATCAATAGTAGAAATATGCAGTCAAAATAGGAGACAGGTGTTAGTTATTTTTTTCAGAAATCTTTCCGTTTGCAAGCATAACTTGTCATAAGGTTCATGAGTACTTATTAGATGAGTGATTGAGATGCGTGAATTTAGGCACACACAAAGAGAGGAACAAATATATACTCATTTTTATACATTATACAATCCTATTCCCCCTTACACACAATTGTGAAAGATGGATGTCGTAATTTTTAATAAGCAATATTTATACCAAATATAATTTTTCTCGCTCCATAAAGTTTCATGCAAAAGTCATTCCCCTTTTACTCCGAAAAATGTACCCAAAACTTTCTTCTGACTGGGCCCTTATATTATACAAACTATGGATTTAAAATCAAAATCAAGGTTTGGACAAATACCAGTCTTGTAGTGGGCGTTGGTTATTCTACATTTAAAACTTATTGTTTTATTTTATATTATTTAATTAATCCATTGGTTAAATACTATAAAAAGCAAACTCTTCATCCATGCGATTTCGATGTAGCGGGTATTATTTACCCCACTGTAAAAAGCCACACCCATCACAACTTTTCATCCCAACTTGATGGGCTTAAACCTTAGGCTCCTCCACGCTTTGGCTGGTGTGCATTGGAGCCCTGTCAAAGGCTAACTTCACAAATGCGATAGCTGCGTCTGCGACTGAGAGCTTAACATGCTTCGAGGCACGGGACATATGGTTAATTTCGATCAAGTTAAAAGCTGATCGCCTGAATTCGGCCGTGGTCAGAATCGAACCTGACGCCTTCTGGTCCGAAACCAAGTCTTAATCACCGAGCCACCCTCGCTCCGTACTGATTAAACTATTTGTTTAATAAAATTCATAGATTTTAGTTGAAAACCATTTTACTTTATTTTGATAAATTTCTTTACTTTTAACTTATAAAACCATTTCTGTGACTGGAGGTACTAAACAATTACGCTTTAAAGCATATTTTTTAGTAGAAGTTTATTTCCTTATTTACCAAACCGTTTAGAAACCCACGCTTAATTAAATCCAATGATAAATACCGGCTTTATTCATTTCAAATATCAAATAGTGTTGTGATCTATTACTGATAACACATATTTATTAACAGTTTTGACACATAGGCAGCTTTTGGAATTGGATCCAGTAGTTTCAAAATTTACAGTAGTAAATTTGCAAAGTTCACTTTTTATAATGTTTTTATGGACAAATGATAAACAAATACTTATTTTCTTTTTTTAGAATAAATAACTACAGATTAAATGACAGATTTATATAAAATATTAATGATGCAAAATTACTATAAAATTATGACTCTAAACACAGAAACATATAAAGCAAACAGATCGGGGCCTTATTACCTAAAAGAAATCGATTTCTGATTTCGCAGGATTTTAAATTTATTTTACTAATTCCAAGTTGATATTTCGAAATACTAATTGTCTTTCTATTAACAGTGTTGCCTCTACAATGAAATCACTAAATTATAATAATGAAATTTAATCGCATATTTGAATTCAAAACCGTTAGGGATCGCGATTTCGCAATTATTCGAAATTACGCTCTCAAACCGAAGACTGGTCTATAGCGATTCTCAAGCGATTTACAATCGATTTTCCGTCATTCGTATTTCGTATAAAGTGAATAATTATTTTTTATGTAAATCGTTAGATTAAACAAAATCTTTACACATTTATCGAGGACCTAAAAATTTACAATAATATGGTATAATTGGACTGATCTGATGATGGAGCCAGAAGGTAGGCACAGGAATTCCAAAATGGAACATATCCTAGACGTGTTTGAGCTTGTTAGAGTTGTCTTGAGATGTCTCCACCATGAGTGATTTTCAGGGTCTGATGATGGAGACGGAAGGTAAGCACTAGCACTCCATAATAGAACAACGTAGTCTAGTCTTATTTGGGCTTCATGGAATTTTTTAAATGGACTTTGACCATAATTGGCTTTCAGGGTCTGATGATGGAGCCAGAAGGTAAACACAGGAACTCCATAATGAAACAACGTATCCTGCCGTGTTTGGTCTTGTAGAAATCGTCTTAAGATGTACTTTGACCATGAACGATTTTCAGGGTCTGATGATGCAGCTGGAAGGTAAGCACTAGTACTCTATAATAGAACAACATCCAAGCGGTGTTTGCGGTTGTTGGAATTGTCTTGGAATGCACTTTAACCGTGATTGGTTTGGGTCTGATGATGGAACCGAAGGTAGACGCTAGTACTTCATAATGAACAACGCAACCTAGCCATGTTTGGACTTGTTGATATTCTCGTGGAATACACTTTGACCATGATTGGCTTTCAGGGTCTGATAACGGAGCTGGAAGTTTGGAAGCTCCATCGTCAGACCCTGAAAGTCAATCGTGGTCAAAATCCATTCAGGCATTTCAACAAGCCCAAATATGGTTAGGATATATTGTTCCGTTATGATATGTTAATTCCGGTACCAACCGTCGGGCTCCATCATCAGACCCTGAAAGCCACTGGCCAAAGTCCACTTAAAAAATCTATTAAGAACACATACGACTAAGTTACGTTGTTCTATTATGGAGTATAGTGCACCTTCGGCTCCATCATCAGACCTGAAAATCACTCATGGTGGAGAGTACATCTCAAGAGAACTCTAACAAGCTCAAATACGACTAGGATATGTTATTCCGTTATAGTGTTCCTGTGCCTACCTTCTGGCTTCATCAGATCAGTTCAATTATACCATATTATTGTACAGCTATCGGTCCTCGATAAGTGCGCAAAGT
Source organism: Eumeta japonica (assembly GCA_005406025.1). Taxonomy (NCBI): domain Eukaryota; kingdom Metazoa; phylum Arthropoda; class Insecta; order Lepidoptera; family Psychidae; genus Eumeta; species Eumeta japonica. The sequence continues at coordinate 23,358 of BGZK01003514.1, forward strand.
TTAAATTTAATCTGACTCTTTAAAGTCACTCAAAATTGCGTATAAGATTAACATTTTTTTATACCTAACAATTTCGACTCATAAATCGATTCCGGAATCGCAATCGATTTCTACTTTTACGTAATAAGGCCCACGCACACAGTCATGTATTCACACAAACACACATTTACTCGTATACACACACATCTTTATCTCTCTCTCTCTGTCTCGTGTAAGAGAGAGACACACACTATAATTTTTTTATTGAATTAATTTAAAAGTTAGTTAAAAATACTATATAAAACAAATTAATATAGTTTTATAACGAAATGAAAAATAGTATTTTGTGGTTTCTATACGAGTATCAAATCACATTTAATCTACCATTTACTCAATCACGTATTCTGACTGTATACCAGCTTTTCGATAAAATCTATTAAGCTTTTAAGTTATAAAGGACATATAGACAGACAAACAGACAGGCAAATGGTAGCCTATCGTTTAC
>BGZK01003515.1:0-23840 GCA_005406025.1 Eumeta japonica
CATAAATTTCTCAAAATCTATATTTATTCTGAACAAAAGCTTTTATTTTCAAAATGTCCATTATCTAAGCATTCTCTAGCATAAGTCCATATGGAAGCACCATCTCCATTTTGGCCAATTTTAGCCATTCAAAATATGTTCATACAGCAAAATTCACTATTTTGCCCATTTTCAAAGCTAAATTTCTCAAAATCTATATTTATTCTGAACAAAAGCTTTTTATTTTCAAAATGTCCATTATCTAAGCATTCTCTAGCATAAGTCCATATGAAGCACCATCTCCATTTTGGCCAATTTTGGCCATTCAAAATATGTTCATACAGCAAAATTCACTATTTTGCCCATTTTCAAAGCTAAATTTCTCAAAATCTATATTTATTCTGAACAAAGCTTTTATTTTCAAAATGTCCATTATCTAAGCATTCTCTAGCATAAGTCCATATGGAAGCACCATCTCCATTTTGGCCAATTTTGGGCCATTCAAAATATGTTCATACAGCAAAATTCACTATTTTGCCCATTTTCAAAGCTAAATTTCTCAAAATCTATATTTATTCTGAACAAAAGCTTTTATTTTCAAAATGTCCATTATCTAAGCATTTCTAGCATAAGTCCATATGGAAGCACCATCTCCATTTTGGCCAATTTTGGGCCATTCAAAATATGTTCATACAGCAAAATTCACTATTTTGCCCATTTTCAAAGCTAAATTTCTCAAAATCTATATTTATTCTGAACAAAAGCTTTTATTTTCAAAATGTCCATTATCTAAGCATTCTCTAGCATAAGTCCATATGGAAGCACCATCTCCATTTTGGCCAATTTTGGGCCATTCAAAATATGTTCATACAGCAAAATTCACTATTTTGCCCATTTTCAAAGCTAAATTTCTCAAAATCTATATTTATTCTGAACAAAAGCTTTTATTTTCAAAATGTCCATTATCTAAGCATTCTCTAGCATAAGTCCATATGGAAGCACCATCTCCATTTTGGCCAATTTTGGGCCATTCAAAATATGTTCATACAGCAAAATTCACTATTTTGCCCATTTTCAAAGCTAAATTTCTCAAAATCTATATTTATTCTGAACAAAAGCTTTTATTTTCAAAATGTCCATTATCTAAGCATTCTCTAGCATAAGTCCATATGGAAGCACCATCTCCATTTTGGCCAATTTTGGCCATTCAAAATATGTTCATACAGCAAAATTCACTATTTTGCCCATTTTCAAAGCTAAATTTCTCAAAATCTATATTTATTCTGAACAAAAGCTTTTTATTTTCAAAATGTCCATTATCTAAGCATTCTCTAGCATAAGTCCATATGGAAGCACCATCTCCATTTTGGCCAATTTTGGGCCATTCAAAATATGTTCATACAGCAAAATTCACTATTTTGCCCATTTTCAAAGCTAAATTTCTCAAAATCTATATTTATTCTGAACAAAAGCTTTTTATTTTCAAAATGTCCATTATCTAAGCATTCTCTAGCATAAGTCCATATGGAAGCACCATCTCCATTTTGGCCAATTTTGGGCCATTCAAAATATGTTCATACAGCAAAATTCACTATTTTGCCCATTTTCAAAGCTAAATTTCTCAAAATCTATATTTATTCTGAACAAAAGCTTTTTATTTTCAAAATGTCCATTATCTAAGCATTCTCTAGCATAAGTCCATATGGAAGCACCATCTCCATTTTGGCCAATTTTGGGCCATTCAAAATATGTTCATACAGCAAAATTCACTATTTTGCCCATTTTCAAAGCTAAATTTCTCAAAATCTATATTTATTCTGAACAAAGCTTTTATTTTCAAAATGTCCATTATCTAAGCATTCTCTAGCATAAGTCCATATGGAAGCACCATCTCCATTTTGGCCAATTTTGGGCCATTCAAAATATGTTCATACAGCAAAATTCACTATTTTGCCCATTTTCAAAGCTAAATTTCTCAAAATCTATATTTATTCTGAACAAAAGCTTTTATTTTCAAAATGTCCATTATCTAAGCATTCTCTAGCATAAGTCCATATGGAAGCACCATCTCCATTTTGGCCAATTTTGGGCCATTCAAAATATGTTCATACAGCAAAATTCACTATTTTGCCCATTTTCAAAGCTAAATTTCTCAAAATCTATATTTATTCTGAACAAAAGCTTTTATTTTCAAAATGTCCATTATCTAAGCATTCTCTAGCATAAGTCCATATGGAAGCACCATCTCCATTTTGGCCAATTTTGGGCCATTCAAAATATGTTCATACAGCAAAATTCACTATTTTGCCCATTTTCAAAGCTAAATTTCTCAAAATCTATATTTATTCTGAACAAAAGCTTTTATTTTCAAAATGTCCATTATCTAAGCATTCTCTAGCATAAGTCCATATGGAAGCACCATCTCCATTTTGGCCAATTTTGGGCCATTCAAAATATGTTCATACAGCAAAATTCACTATTTTGCCCATTTTCAAAGCTAAATTTCTCAAAATCTATATTTATTCTGAACAAAAGCTTTTATTTTCAAAATGTCCATTATCTAAGCATTCTCTAGCATAAGTCCATATGGAAGCACCATCTCCATTTTGGCCAATTTTGGGCCATTCAAAATATGTTCATACAGCAAAATTCACTATTTTGCCCATTTTCAAAGCTAAATTTCTCAAAATCTATATTTATTCTGAACAAAAGCTTTTATTTTCAAAATGTCCATTATCTAAGCATTCTCTAGCATAAGTCCATATGGAAGCACCATCTCCATTTTGGCCAATTTTGGGCCATTCAAAATATGTTCATACAGCAAAATTCACTATTTTGCCCATTTTCAAAGCTAAATTTCTCAAAATCTATATTTATTCTGAACAAAAGCTTTTATTTTCAAAATGTCCATTATCTAAGCATTCTCTAGCATAAGTCCATATGGAAGCACCATCTCCATTTTGGCCAATTTTGGGCCATTCAAAATATGTTCATACAGCAAAATTCACTATTTTGCCCATTTTCAAAGCTAAATTTCTCAAAATCTATATTTATTCTGAACAAAAGCTTTTATTTTCAAAATGTCCATTATCTAAGCATTCTCTAGCATAAGTCCATATGGAAGCACCATCTCCATTTTGGCCAATTTTGGGCCATTCAAAATATGTTCATACAGCAAAATTCACTATTTTGCCCATTTTCAAAGCTAAATTTCTCAAAATCTATATTTATTCTGAACAAAAGCTTTTTATTTTCAAAATGTCCATTATCTAAGCATTCTCTAGCATAAGTCCATATGGAAGCACCATCTCCATTTTGGCCAATTTTGGGCCATTCAAAATATGTTCATACAGCAAAATTCACTATTTTGCCCATTTTCAAAGCTAAATTTCTCAAAATCTATATTTATTCTGAACAAAAGCTTTTTATTTTCAAAATGTCCATTATCTAAGCATTTCCTAGCATAAGTCCATATGGAAGCACCATCTCCATTTTGGCCAATTTTGGGCCATTCAAAATATGTTCATACAGCAAAATTCACTATTTTGCCCATTTTCAAAGCTAAATTTCTCAAAATCTATATTTATTCTGAACAAAAGCTTTTTATTTTCAAAATGTCCATTATCTAAGCATTTCCTAGCATAAGTCCATATGGAAGCACCATCTCCATTTTGGCCAATTTTGGGCCATTCAAAATATGTTCATACAGCAAAATTCACTATTTTGCCCATTTTCAAAGCTAAATTTCTCAAAATCTATATTTATTCTGAACAAAAGCTTTTATTTTCAAAATGTCCATTGTCTGGACATTTTCCATTTGCTCAAAAGTTTATTTGATTGCAAAATTCTTGATGAAAATCTTAGTTTTAATTTTAAATCCCTAAATACTTTTCAAAAACGGAGCTGGCGAAGCTAATTTTAGCTCCGTTTTTAGCATCGACATGAAATGTAACACAAATGTTATCAAATATTTCATTCTGTTAAATTAACAGGCCTTGTAGATCTGGCTGTTATAAAAACAGGGATGTTAAAAACGGAGCTAATCGACGGAGCTAACTTCACACACATAACCATGGGACAGTGACATTATGATTGTTGTTAGTATATAATTCAATTAAACGTGTTTGGTTTTTATTTGATCAAACGATTAAAATTTGCTAAATGACACTATTTTTTCCAAATTTGCCTTGTTCGCAATTAAAACAGACTAGGTTTAATTTTACCAAGCCGTTTCTTCTGCCAAGCTGTTTTAAATGTGAAAATGGCTGAAAGTATTTGTCTATTTTTTATGTTCAATCTTTGTTGTAAGGATTTAGAAAAATAAAAGTGAGGCACGCCTAATTTTGTGCCCACTTTAATTTAATGCAAAGATTGGCTAGGCTATTTTTCCAATTGTGTTATTATCAAACATTTGTCAGAAGAAGCGTCTCGATGGCTGAGTGTATATCTGACGAACATTCATGAGGAGGCAGGTTCGATTCCTGTCGTAGGTTTTGGGTGATTCTGTAGACAAGCAAAAAGCCTCAGTTTGTATTTGTTCTTAAAAATAAAATATCTTAATCTTGTACTTTTATATGTACAATGCTCTGATAGTGGGATCCTGGCTTAGCTGTCGAAGAAGAAGATTATCGCAATTAACGCATTTATTGAGCTCAATTTATCATACAAATTTTATTTATAAATTGAGCAATTTGTGAATAATTGTTCATATATTGAATAAAATTTTAAATGAAACACTGTTTATTTATCTACAACAGGATTGCGTCCTTACTTCGTAGTATAGTGAATTTATCTACTTTTCCTTTTGGTAAATTAATAAACTGAAGGCTTGTGCCTTTAGTAAGTGGCTGAATTATATGTTTATATCTTCACTTTTTACTCTACGTGCTCAATTTATTTGGCTCAATTTAGTATGTGTGAACACTAAAATTATCTTCGCAATTTACCGAATATAACGCAATTTATTTTGTGTATATGAACAGGATATAATGCTGTTGGAGTAATTATAATTTCCATACATTTGAAGTTTTTAAGTCCATTTTCTCTCAGCAAAGTCTTTTTTGAGAGTGTAATAAAATAAATAGGTCATTTTTCCAATTCATTTTTTTAGTTTCAGTAGCGACATACTAAATCTGTTTTGAAAAACTATTAAAAGATATTATTTGTGAAGGATATTAATAAGAAATTTTAGGTTGTATGTAACGTGAGACAAAATGGATACGTCATGGCTGAGTGGAAAAAATATTAAAAAATAAAAAATTCCAATTTGCCTTAATCTCTGTTTCTTTTCTTGTTACATTATTGCAATGTGTTTTGTACATTTTTTTTTTAACTGCGATAACATGCTATTAAAAATACATCGTATTTAAAACCAGCCAATTAAATTTGCTTATAAGTGTGCAGTAATCAAGTGTTAAATTTAGAACAAATGAATGTTTACCAAATTAAGTTGTTTTCTTAAGGCAATTATCTGCTTAAGTGTGTATTTGTTTTCTTAAATAAACCATTAGATGCATAGTTATAAATAAATTATTTATTTATTTTATCGAAAAGAAATTCTTTTTGCAAATAATTTCAGGTGTATGGTGACGTACATTTGTTAGTTTATTTAGCGGTAACATAAAAAAGATATTGTTTAGATTAGAAAAAACGAGAAGCAGCAGAACAGAACGCTAATAAAAGCACCCTACCATTTTACAACAATAACTGATTTCATTCAAATTATGATGTCAAGAATGAAAAACACACCTTTTCCACAACAACTTTGCTGTAACAAATGACAAAATGAAATATTAATAAATAATAAAAAAAAAACATATCTAACGATTAGTAACAATAAGAGAGTCAGAGTCAAGACAAACGGTTAAGAAGAGAAAACAACATCAAATTGAAGACGAGCAGCGATGTCTAGTTAGTGCTTTTTACTATTTCGGTGCTTTTCGATGCACTGAAATAACAATTTTTCACTGATGTTACCAAACTGGAGGAATTAAGCATGAACTTGGTATTTTTACAATAGTTCACTGGTGCTTTTAGAGCCTTCACCAAAATTAATTTGTATGTATCTGTACCAGGGTTGGAAAACTGTAAATTTGATGAGCTTCAATTGAAAGCTGAGTTTTCCACCCAAACAGTATTTTTAATATAAAATTAAATAAAATTTGATCAAAAGACTTGTGTAACTGTTTTCTGCCTATAGTCTTCAGTCGGTTATGTATCATAAACCTTCTCGTACTCATAGCAACACGGAAAAATGTGACTACAATTCCGACATTTTCTTTATACTATTTCTTTTTGCTGTGTCTTGAAATTTTTTCGGTGGCAGGTTATGTCCTACTGACTCGTAACACCTTGATGTTCTGTTTTCGGGGTATAGAGGCGTAAAGGGATCTCGTTTGGTTCGGCCTTTAAGAGAGAAAGCCTACGTGTCATAGCTCTTCAAACCCTAACAGTGGGTTAAATCGTTACCATGAGGGTTGGTAGCCCCAGACTCCCACACAAACAATGTTTACCAAGCATGGTTGAGGTGAATGTTCGGCTGCAATATGGTGGCAGTGTGCTTTCGCGGTTGCAAATAAGCTTCAGGTGCCCATGCCTATCAACAGATTTTTCTAGGAGCTGAGCTTAGCTAGTTTAAATCCTGATGTTTGCTTGTCGGCTTCGAGCCTATTTATGATCTATTTATGACTCAGGATAGTTATGAGTGGAAATGGCAACCTAAGCGTGGACAAATGCATCAGGCATGCTGGAGTGGTATGCTTTACCACGACACGTAGATTTGATCAACTGTTTGATGAAGTCATACTGGTGCTTGCCTGTGTTTTTTTTCTTGCTTCCATGAAATCAACATTTATTTTTCGAGTATTTGTATTTGGCCTTTAGGGAGAATTTCGGGAAAATATTAAGATTAGGCTGACAGTATTACTGCGTACTACGGCATTCATGCATCTTTAATTAAAAATTTTATTTAAAACAACTTTTAAAACTCAAATTGCACTTTCTGGTACCCTTTCTATCTCTTGTGTGTTTTTGCAGCCAAAAGTTGGCATCACTGAAAAACAATCAAATATTTATAAAAAATTAATAAGCATATTATTCACAAAAAGGCACACATACATAAATAAACAGCCAAGCATACGAGGGCAATGAAATGTTATTTCATATCTGTAACATGTAAACATTTCCATATAAAAGTCAGTCATAATTGAAAGCTGGTGTGAATATAAGTTTTAATATGCGAAGGTATTTGCTTGATTTTAAAATTTTTGAGTGCAAAAAAATAATAATTTAAGCAATTTTTAACCAATTTTACAAATTTTATGCAAATGTGTCTTTAAACCAAGTAGTTATATTTGAGAATTAACGCGACAATAAAAAATATATGACGTAACTTAAAATATAACGTTGGTTATTATTTGGATATCACGTAAAATGGCAAAAATGATAGATTATTGAGTTTTGAAGGCTCGAAACTGTTTTACATAAAATCTTCAAGAAGAACCATAGATCAAAATTGATCTTAATTGTTTCAATTTCAAATAACAAAAATTTATAGGTCTTTAACTCTATAACAATAACCTTCGACGAGCACAAATTAAAGTTCGTTAAGACGACATGCTATTCTATGATAATTAAATTATAAATATATATAAAGAAATGGAGGTTAAAAAGGAATGAAGAGAAGTATAGTTGACAAAGAAGGTTGGCATATGCAACCAAAATGTCAGAAATGCTTCTTCAACAGATAAAAAGCAAAAGCGGAGAGATAAAATAAAACAAAGTAAAGATAATACTGTCGCTGCATCTGCCCAGATCAGGTTCCCGCCTTTATGTACCAAGGCATAAAATACTTTTTTAATGTCAATTTTTTTTAATTATTCGAACTTTTATAATTATTTTTAATTTCTTTATCGGACTCTAGTTCATTTCGAAATTAACGCTTGTGATGAATACCTGTTAAAGGAGACAAAAAAAGTAAAAATATTTGACAGCGAGATGTTTTATTTTCACCACAATAGTCATCAGCACCCTGGTCTCGAACTCGGATTGGTGTGAATCATACACTTTTGTGGTGACGCAGGGTATCGTTTTATATGTTTATGAATGCAATGAGCTCATTTATATTAGAGATTTACCAATCAGGCGGAAGAAACTAGCTTACAGTGAAGAGGAGGTATAAAAATTCAAAAACGTAACACATAGGTATCGTTTTACATGTTTGCAACAAGTTCCTTTTTTCGTGGTTTACAAATAAAGGGGTAAAGGACTGGTTTATAACTGAGAGAAGAGAGATCTGATTATGTTATCCAATCGTAACCTAGTGACTCCACGCGCAATAAACTTTGCAAATATATTGCGAAATAGGTGTCCACACTTGTTTTTAAGAAATAATCTTAATATATTGTAATGTAATATATGCAGACCCCTTGCTTTGGAGCTTCGACTAGCTCCTTTTCAGCACTCGAGCATTCCAGAGGAACAGCAGTACCGACAAGTTGCTCGAAGCCGACAAAAGAGCATCATACCTTAAACTTGTCGGCTACCACCCTCCCAGTAATCTCATAGCACAGTCTGTTGGTAGGCAACAGCAACTGAAAATTCTCTGCAGACCTGCCAATACATATTTGCCAGTATCCCTATGTGCGATCAGGTCATACAAAATCACTTCATCACACACCACCATGTGGCAGCCGAATAGGCACCTCAACCACAGATGGCAGGGTTTTTCTCTTAGGAATCACCTTGGGGCCACCAACCCCCATGGTACCGATTTAACCCTCGGGTAGGGCTCGAAAAGCAATCCTATAGCACAGCCATAGGCCTTCTCTCCTCTGAAGATTTGGCCGCCAATTACCAAAGCGAGGCTCTCCTAGGCCTCTATACTCCGAAAGCAGAACGTCAAGGTGTTGCACCTCACCAAGATCAAACCTGCCCCAGGGGGAAACATTAATTCACGGCTAAATTTTATTCATTTATATTCCATTCACAGTACGTATTCGCCAATTAAAAACATAAGCTTATGTATTTTCTGCTATTCTGCTGACGCTATTGCTTATGTTCTGAAATAATTATTTAGTGTGAAAACGAGGAATAATGAGTATTGCTTCACTAGATTTTAGATGTTACAATATTATCTTCAAAGGTATTATTATTATTTTTCAAAAAAATTTTCCACAAAAAACTTGCGACTGCACCTGCGACTATTAGAAGGCCACTAAAGATTGACAGTTATTTAGTATATATATTTTAAAGCACTTTATGGTTATTTTTTTACATTTATTTATAAAACCTTTCAAACCTGGCCTCGTTCTTTAAAACAGTTTCACATTTAAGCAAGCATTACATCACAATTTTAATTATTTGCAAAATTAAAAAAAAATTAAACATTTTTTTTATATCTATTAGCAAACTCTTATTTGAAATATGTGCATATATAAATATGTAAATTCGAAACACTTTCGAATACAATGGCTGGTAATTTTCATTGCTGCCTAAAATTTGTTTTGGTATTTTAAGAAACAGTCTTTAATGAGTACATACATACATATGCACTTATGACTTATAAAAAAAACCTAACAAGAAAATAATTTTCGATACTTTATAAATTGATTTAAAAAGTTTTTATATATGTATGCATGTATATTCATATGTATACATTTATTTTTATAATTCCTTTAAATTTTAATTTAAACTTTTCGAAACCATAAAGAGGTTTTTCTGGTTATTTTTTTCTTCACTTTTATTTTAAACAAAAGCCCAAAATAACAACGACTAGACCAAATGAGAAATAAAACCGACTGACTCTTTGACTGCTGAAGTGTTTTAGTAGTCACTCTCAGTTTCGTTTTTTTTTTTTTTTTTTGTTTTATTTTTGGTTATTTTTTTCACAATGATATTTTAACCAAGCAAGCAAAATGGTTGCAAATAAAACTGCTTTTAACAAAACTGGAGATAAACATACTCATCCATTGATGATCTTTGATCTTGATTGATGATCTATGAAACATAATACAAAACAAAATTGCTCAATAAAGCTATAAAAACGCTTAAATAAAGAATCGCCAAAATATTAAAATTGTTAAAAATGGAAAAAATAATATTTATATAGAAAGCAAATTAATAGCTGTGGTGATTGTGTAGTTTGAGCATCGCTACAAAACGTTGCATGTTTAGATGAAGATTAAATTGGAAGCAAATGGGTGCGGATAATTATCGTAGCGGATATGAGACAGCCGGTTGTAGTACCCCAGCTAACAAGTATTCGAATTAACATTTCTTGGCTTTTTAAAAATTATTAATCGCTACAATTAATCACAAAACATCCTTCTTACTTGAAGAAATAAGAGTTAACCAAACCGAGCCGTAGTAAACAGCCCGTTAGTATTCAAATAATAAATTATGATTGAAAAATTCAAATTTTAATGACATTTCCATTTGAAAATAAATTGAAAATGTTACAATATTACAAAATTAAAATATTTCTTTTTATTACTTTATCACGGGAATTTTCTTATTTTATAGAAAGAATGCGAAAGAGAAGATATTGAAATCGAATTCAGGCACCTAGGTGGTTTAAATCGAACAATTGGTACTGTTTGCATTTGCTTTCACAAATCTAAAAGCACTCACTACTGATTTTAACTTTGTTAAAACCGCTTCTTTTTAAGTTTTTAAATAAAAGCGTTTGCGTAAGAAATACAGAGTACCAAATTATTTTCTTGTTGCATTTTTCTATCGCATCGAACTTGTTTTCGCAATAGAGAGTAACACCTCTGAAATTGAAATAGAAATTTTATTACCTGATGCAAATACATATAAAACACACAAAACCAAAGTGTGAAAAAATGTTGTCAAGAAAAAAATATGATATTTGTCAACAATTTTATGACGATCTACAATACTTAATTAAACGATTTCATCTCCTCCAATTTGAAAGCTTCAACCCCAATTTAGCTGGCAGCACTTATGGCTGAATATAATTAGTATTGAAATTCAATTAGAAGATATAGGAAATCAGGTATATAATTATAGAAAATCTAACTCTTTTGTTTTGGCAAATCGCCAGTAATATTTTAAAGAAAATGAGATATTAAAACAAAAATTAAAAGTAAAAGTTAATATACTATCGCTGATATAGACAGACAACCTCAAACACAAGCACTCAAATTAAAAACAATTCTATCGGACAAAAAAATAGCCAACTTTAAAGTAACTTTTATAGACAAGCTTTAAGTTAACTATAACTATTTGAAATTATGCTTGCACGAAACTAATACTATAAAAAATTTTTCTATTTTCTTACTTAAAAATTTTTCTTTATTAGCAAATTAATATACAATGTGTTGGAAAATTATTGTTTAAACTTTTTTCAAACTCGCACTGCTTTTTTATAAAGCTGAAAGGGCAAATAAGGCTTGTTCGCGTCAACTTCTTTTAAGCATTTCACTATATCTATGCATTTTAAGCTTTTCTAAAGTTCAAGTTTCGCGGCAGGCCCATGCCTTGATTTTTTTCACAAATTTAACTAATAAAGGCAGGTGCTTATAACGGTTATAAAAGTGGAAAGTACCTATGTATGTCACTTTGTATGCAATTACATACAAACGTGTTTTAAGCCAGTGATGGAAAAGTTGCTACGATCGTACTTTTCTTGATACTATTTGATTTGGTAAAATACCGTGTTACTCCCCTGTTACATTTGATACTCTCAGTGATACGTCTGCAATTTAAAACCATTAATTTTCTTAAATTCATCTGTTTTAGCATATCTCCTTATCACTTATAGTTTATGAAAATGGCAACTCTAATTCTTATTATGTCTTCTTATTTGTTTTACATATTCGTTTTGTTAGGGTTCTACAAAAACAGCTGTTACGTTTTGGTGTTTGTTTTGATAGAATTGTCATTCTTAGTACAAAAAAATAGCTAGTAATTTGAGCTTCTGAGTGTAATCGGTCGCATTTTTAATTCTAAGTAAAATGAGGTTTTATGTATTGATTTATGGTTTTTGATAACTTTTTGTTTTTATGAAGGTTTATTTATTGTTTAATAAAAATTAAAGAAAATAACGATTTGTTACTTTTGAGGTTAAAAAAGTACTCTCAGAAAAATGTTTGATACCGAAATGAAAATCACATTTCCCATCACTGTTCTAAGCTTTTTCGTCCCATACAATTGCACGAGAATCGCGGCGACTCACACAAAGCGTTTTAGCGAGTTCAGACTTAAATCTATGCAATTGCATGAATCGTATATGAAACAAATTTGTTTTCATATTGTAATGGGCTAAAGAGTCTACATTCGTCTCTGACCCGAAAGTATTCTATTAATCGGCCATTCACAGAGGTCTGTCTACCTGAGCCTCCGTCTCTGTCTGAAATTTATTGAGCTCTGTTTAAATAAATCACAAACACTTGACTAAATGTTTGTTTGGTTTTGTTGGTGCAATTGAGTTTGTTTTATTTTCGATTTCTTTGACTCTTTTTTCCTATTTTTTTGTTTTAGGTGATGCCATTTGTATTTGTTTTGTCTTTGCATTTCTCTAGTTTGTTTTGTTTTTAACTCAGGGCCATTATCAAGGTTTTGTTTTGATAATTTTTTTTTCTATTTCGCACTTTTTGCCTCCTTTCTATTGCAAATGTATTTATAGTATTTAAACTTTGCTAAAGAGGTGTTTTTATGAATGAATTTTTTGTTTATTTTGCTTATTTTTTTTTATTTTTTTTCATCATTATCTTGTTTTGATTCGATTGCTTATTTTTTAACAGATGGAATAAGAAGAAAAGATATTCCATTTATTTTTGTTCAAATCAGATACAAAAGGAAAACTTACAAGTTACGTATAATATAATGCCTACACACAAACATACATCTGCAATTTTATTAAAGGTGGCATGAGTATTTAGATTTAACAAGAGATTTAAAAATTGTACATTGAGTACAAGAGCAATTCAAATTAGAAAAGCCAAACATGCAAGTTCTAATAGGTAGAACGAAAATATTACGAAAATGTAATTGGAACACGCCATGATTTTGCGCGAATTTAATTACACATGTATCGGTTATTTATGATAACACAGTGCAACATGAAAAAAAAATAACCGCATACGGATTTCACTAAAAAAAAGTCATGCACTTTTTTTAAAAAAGGGCTCGAAATATTTAGGGTCTTGGTGGCGTTTTTACGATTTCATTTATAGCTTTAGCAAATAACCCATCTTAAGAATGTTTTCCACTGATACTGATATTCTTACATATTATTTTATTCTTTTCACTCTTTCTGTAGTTATTTTTTTTTTTAATCTTTGCGTTTTTTGTTTGGCAAATGACGATAATCTTAAAGTAAACATAATTTCGATTAATATGGGAGTAAAAGTGTTAAAGCTTTATTAATTACGTATAAAACGATAATTTTATCAATTTGCTTTATTAGTAAAAAAAAATAATGATAAAATATAATTTATTGAATTTGAGTTAAACAGTGGTGAGTTTTTAAATTAGATTTTTAGTGGTGGGTTATTTTTTTTTTTTTTATTTATAAAATGGATATCACATACAACAAGAAACAAACCACTTAAATTTATCACAACTTTCCCGGTAAAAGCTGCAACCCTGATTTTCTTTCAGTTGTGCAAATCGAGCTGGTACTGTATTTAAATCAGAATTATTTTATTCAATCCAATTTTCTTCTTCTTGTTTACTGACTGCTCTCGCAGATTGCACTATGCAACAGTAAAAAAACATTCGACGCTCACTACATTTATTTGATGTGTTATGCTTGCCTAAATACAAAAACCATTAAATTTTCAAATTCTATAGATACGTTTTTTCCAAAATTCGAGATTTTCGCAAAGGTTGAACCTATGCTCACGACGTAAAAACAGCTGGTCCAATTTTATTATGTGATATGTTAAAAAATTTTAAATTATGTTAGCTTTAAGCTATTGCAAAAAAAGTAAAAGCACTATTTTTTTTTTTTTTTTTTTTTTTGAAAATTTTAAAATTTTTTAATATATAATCACATTTTTTCCAGTTTCTATATTTTTTCATAATACTGCATGTAATAGAAATAAAATAAGCCATTATTTATTAAAATCTATGGGTAAATGTTAATTTTATTCCCGAAAAAGCAAAAATACCCTCTTCGTCTAACACAATTTTTTTTATGTGTCCATGCAAATCATCTCAGCGGCACGCACGGGTATGATTAATAAATGATGGCTTTATTTATTTCTATTACATGCAGCTTTATGAATAAATATAGAAATCGGAAAAAATTTGCAGATTAATATTTTTAAAACTTTTCAAAAAAATTCTCACTTTTCTGCAATAACTATAAAACTATTAACTATACCAAATGATACTGGCAAAGGTTAAAGCTAACATAATTTAAAATTTTTGACGTATCACATAAAAAATCGGAAAAGCTGTTTTTAAGTTATGAGCAGAGATTCGATCAACCTTTGCGAAAATCCCGAATTTTAGAAAAAAAAAATCTAAAAAACGTATTTATAGAATTTGAAAATTTCATGGTTTTGTATCTAAGCAAGCATAACACATCAAAATACATATATAGTGGTCATCCAATGTCAGAAATGTTTTTCCATTTGTTGCGTAAAGACAAAATTGATAGGTGTAAATAATATAGCGCTATTAATATCCTAAAGCGTTTGATAAAAACCTTTGCAATTATTTTATTTTTGTCTGTCTGCAAATTAATCCTTAGGTATTTAGCTGGTCGTACACAATATGTTCTTCATGGTGACAACGTCGTGAGTTTACCAGTGACTCAACGAAGTTCCGCAAGGCTCAGCTAAAGGCCCTATAATATTTATGTTTTACATGAACAATTAGTTTACTCTATTTTATGGGTTAGAATGTCACACATTTGTTTTTGCAGATGATATCCAACTTTGGTTCATAGAATACCCCCAACTAATTCATGTTCTCGAATATGTCCTCGAATGTCTCCTTATTCCAATTGGTGTTATCGACATCAAAAAATATGCCCTTCTTCATCTGTTTCGGCAATAATCTAGTGATTTTCAAAGCGTGAGCTGAAATTTTCACAGAATGTTGTTGTACCGTGCCACTTCAACAACAAATACTAAAAACAACAAAAAAAAAAGCTAAAGGGTGCTCCCATACAACAGGTGTCCCATTTTAAGAAAAATTAGCTGTAACTTTTGAACTATTAGAGCAAGAGAGCTGAAACTTGCACATGATGTTGTTGTACCACACTACCACAATAACAAATGCTCACAGCAACAATGACGATAAAACTATAAAGGGTCCCTTGATAAAAAAAATAAAGAACCATAAGAGCCAGAGAGCTGACATTTCCACAGGATGTTGTTGTACTAGCATGGTTCAATAACAAGTATGCGAGCCTGTTTCGTACTTAACTGCATTTATTTATGATTCGTGTAATTGCATATTATTTATATTTTATTTATACGCATTTGTTGTTGTTTTTTATAATAATCTAATAATTTTGAAAGGGTTTATTAATTCTCTCCGATACTAAATAAAACATATCTGTTTTTTTTCAAATACCAGTAAATACGCATCAGTTTCAGGTGACGATGACGATGATGACAATTTAAAAAGGGGGTATATATAATCTATCCACTGGTATTAGTTACAATCCTTAATTGTATTTGGATATTTTCTGAAATTATTTCTAATTTTGAATATGTAAGAAACCAATGATACAGTAAAGAATTTGGCAAACTTAGTTTTATTTTTAAAATAAAACTCAATTGGACAATATACAAAAAGAAGCCAAGGAAACAAGAACCAACTTTCAATTACAATTAAGAACTTTTCAATCATTTTTCCAAATATTTATTAAAATTAATAAATTGTGTATTAGAAATTATAAAAATATTAGATCCTGATTTAATAAACTGAAAATATTTACAATGGCCCAAAATGTTTTGAGCGAAGGTTCACAGTGCAAAACTACCCAAATTTGTATTTGCTGTACTATGAGTAATTTCTCATTGCGAATATTGCTTCTTCTGGGATGGATACGTGGGTTTTAGAGTTCCCGTATTTTGTTCGTTTTTGTCTATTATTGAGAGAAATTCTTGTTTGCTCTCATTTTACCGGACTTTGCCCACAAATTACGTTATCAAACTTATTAACAAATTCTTGTTAGCAGTTCTGCCGACGTTTTGTTCATTGTTATAAGAATAATTTGCTTGTTAAGACAGGGCGTTAGATAGACCGGCCGTTGATGGAAGGGAAAATTGAAGAAAGGTATCAAGCACACGTGGATCTATTCAATTGATCGCTTTGTAATGGATGAAAGAAAAAAGATAGGATACGATAAGGACTGGTTGATAAGAAAATTAGATGATGGGAAAGTTAGATGTATGGGGGACTAAAACGGCTATAGTACCCCTGTACAAATTGATTGGTACCAGCCACTCACTGCTTCTTATTGCAATTAATATCATCAAAAATCAATAAAGCACCATTTCTAAAACATGCAGTATTAAAATAGACAAAAATTAGTAAATTTATTGAATATATGTACATATCAATGTATTAATGAACCTGCTAAGTAAATATTTCTGTTTTAACAAATGAAATTGGTTTTCTATGGTAGTATTGCTTGAGAGTAAATGGGATTTTGAGTTCAGTTGCCTGCTTCCTTAAACAGGGAAAGTAAACAATTGTAATGACTAACACTTTTTAAAGACAAGAAAAGTAAATTTGGAGACTTATCAACTGTGGTAAAAGCCCACCCAGGTTTTAAGTATAAATGTATGAAAAATTAAAGAAGAATTTAAAATGTTTTTTTTTTTTCAAGTACATACAGTCATGTACTCTTTACAGAGATATATGTACCTATTCCAGAGAAGATAACAAAATGCAATTCGAGGAAAAGCAAAAATTAATCTATTAAAGCATTGCATTACCTTGTAAGATTTTATTTAAAGTTGATTTTTATCTGATCTAAGAAAAGGATTAACAACTGAATTAA
Organism: Eumeta japonica; assembly: GCA_005406025.1. NCBI lineage: Eukaryota > Metazoa > Arthropoda > Insecta > Lepidoptera > Psychidae > Eumeta > Eumeta japonica. Next base: position 16,973 of record BGZK01003515.1, read on the forward strand.
TTTTTTATTTTTCGCACAGCAATTTTATAAACTAATCAACACTTGCTTTGAAAGCCAAAAAGCCTATCGGAGGAAACAAAATTTGCATACAAAACTGCAATGAATCATAGAATTGTCTGTCTGCTTTGCTCGAGATAAATTACTAAAAATCGTTTATGCCAAAATAGAAAAATAAATCAATTTTATGTAGATTCACAATGTATGTATGTGTATGCATTATAGTTGATATTTTATTTCAATAGAATCAACAACTTATAGACATTGTAAACGAAAACAAAAGAGAGGAATGAGGGTCAATGATTTGAAACAATTGAAAGCAACGGTAGCCAATGAAAAAACAACGCCCCATTTTCAAGATTAAAATAAACTGTTGCAAATTACAATTTCTTTAATCATGTCGCATGTAACTTTATTTGAATTGAAAACATATTCTAATTGGAAAAACTTACCAAGATTCTCTTCTGTCTGGCCATCGTCTCCTGCGACAGACATGTCAAAAGTGTCCATGTTCGTTCAATAACTGAATATTATTTTCTTCTCACTTTTTTCAGAATTTTTAAACTATTTTATTGTATATTTGTTAATCACTTATTATAAACTAAATTGCATATAAATAATAATAATTAAATCAAATAAGCACTTTTATTTTGTCAATAATTTATTTTTTTCACTTGAATAAAAAACATCCGAATTGAAGCCATCTTTAGTTTACTTATTCTCTTTTTTTCGCGAAATTTTGACATTTTCTTTTGTTAAAATTAATTAAAGAAAATGTCAAAACATTAGGCACAACAGCTGACAACATTTGTTTTAGTTTTTGTTTTGATTATGGCTAAAACAATTCAAAGAATAAGCACGCAAAGCAATAGAATAAACTTGAACAGACAACTAAATAGGACAACTACAATTCACCAGTGATGGGCTCAAATGTTTGAATGGGGAATTATTTGTATCCCATATGAAGCACTCTTACTTAAGCAAGAAGTTTTGGGAATATTAGAAAATCAAGCAGGCGAACGTTAATTCACGTGTAGTTCAAACTTGACTTTATGGAATCTGTGTCGTCTATCGTCTGAAATCAAATAAAAAGCATTTACGCTGTTGATACTCTTCCACTGTATATGTCTATCTTAAGCTACAAAGCAAATTATCATATAAAACCAATGAATAAAAGATATCAGTAAATTATTATATAATTGATGTGTACTTTAGCTAAAACGAATAACCTAAATAAAAATGTAATTTATAATCCCCTTTAAAATCAACACAACACTGATAGTATAAGTTTTTTTTACCCTCTGATTTTATTTTTCAATTATGTTTTCATAAGTATTCTTTGTATATAAGTTATCGATAATGGGAAATCATGTGGCTGCCAGACCATTTGCTTAATTCATTTTTTTTAACATCCCAAAATAATTGATTACTCATATAATCCCACTTCAAGGTCTACTTTACTAGAAATGTTAAATTAATACGATTATTTTTATAATTGCAGCCTTACAAAAGTATATTAACAATATTATAACCCAGTACGAAGGTGCAGTATGTGCGCATAAACTTGTTTTGGTGCAAACTTTGTTGATATGGCAGCCTGGGCAAAATATGTTTTTCCGATAACTTGAAAACGACGTCATAGTTTTTCACAAATGTGTTATTAATTGAAAATGTTTAAATAATTAAAACTATACAAATTTATTTATTAGAAAAATGTGACGCAAACTAAAACAGAATTAATAAAACATATAGAAGTGGAAAAATAAGAGATTTTAAGATAATTCACAGCAGACGTTCCGCAATTGAGAAGTTCATAAAGTTAGTATATTGCATGTGTATTTATCTTGGTAATTCCTGCAGAGCATTTTCTTGAAAAGCTACACTGCCAATCTTGATGTTAGCAATATTAGTGCAGGAAGTGTTACTACACGGTGGCTTGGGATTCAATTCAATTTGTGTTATAATTTATTAATAGTATATTTACATTTTGTCATTTAAGCGTCTAATAATGAATAAAGTCTTTCCACGATACTATTAAATAAAGTGAATATAAACTATATAATATCAATTTAAGGGAAACAATAGCATACCATTTAAAAGGGGAAAATTATAGCGATTCTTCACAACAGAAAAGTTTTGCCAGTCTTCCCTGGGTGAGTCGATGACTGTGTAAATAGGCAATATTATGTATTAACTCTGCAAAGCTAAACAGTCATGATTTAGAGCTGGTTTAATCTGGCTTGTGCTGGAAGCCAATCGTATTAAAAAAACGCACAAATGATGAACAGTATTTAATTTCTAGAATTATTATTATTATTTTTAATGAAATTCGGAAACCCAAACAAATATATAAAGCTGAACTAGAAGAAAGTAATTCTGACCTATTCCCTTTGGCGTTTTAATTGTCGTTTCTACATCGTATATAGCTGCTTTGTTTATAAATTTGATTTCTTTCAACATTCAAATGAAGTAGTGATGATATGCAAAATTACATGAATTAAAAAATTAATCAGTTGTTCGAAGCAAAGAATTATATATCTAGAAATTATTAAACATTTTGTTCCGGATAATCGACGTTTCCGGTAAATCAAATGAGACTTAATTCCCAAAAACCTCCAAATATTGGGTTTCATCAAAAGCAATTCCGAAAAGGCTTATTCAGAATATGAAAATCGATAAATTTTCTTGAAATGAAATCAAAAATTAATTGTATGATCGAGTTGTTTCTGCTTGTGGTACATATGTTTTTTATTTAATTAAATTTAAATAAATTAATAATAATAATAAACGTTTGTTTTTGTTTTGGTTTGCCTGATATTGTCACATTTAGCTTAATAATATCAATAATAAAATTTGTCGAAATGATAATTCAAATTGATAATTCGTAATCAAAACCATTCCGAATAATTTCTGTGATAGGGATGTATATTGTATTATTTTCTGCCCTGAAGAAGCTATCCGAAGGAGAGCGAAATATTGACATATAATAATTTATATTAAAACTGACCTAAAGCTTCACATTAAAACTCAACTCATCAAAGAATATTTTATATAATTCAAAAATGATTTATTCGCTATTAGGCATTATTTATTCGAAATTTATTATTTTGGGTCAAAAGACCCTTTAGTTGTTTTTGCCTTAGTCTTTCAGCATGTCTATATGCCGCCGACATTTCGCTGATGCTACTCAGCTCGTCAGTAGCTGATGCTACAACTAAAGGGTCTTTTGACCAAAAATAATATTTTATATATGTATAGTGATATCAGAAACAAGTAAAATCCGATTCAAATGAATTTTCCCATAACAAAGGTAACAAGCTTAATGGATTTTCTTTCCTGAATGAATTCTGAACTAAATTGAGTAAATTAAAAACCGAGTGACGGTGGTTGTGGTATATTTATAATCCTAAAATAAAATCAAAATTAATTATATTTGACACTTATTTAATCTATTTATTTATGTTATAAATATACATCTATATAACAAAATTAATTGTGTGTTCCTGCAAATTTCGTCGCTATTAGATTGAATTCTGGAATAAACTATAGGCCACTTTTAAGGCACGCTTGCTTATTTAATTATTTTACTTTAAACATATAACTACAAACTTAAAAAAAATCGCACAAAATATAAAAGGACCCAGAAATACTCAAAAATTATTCGTTATTAAGCAGTTCTATTTGTTATTTATTATTTCAGTTCAGAAGACCTTAGTTGTATTTTTGCTTAGCTTTCCCGCCTCTAGATGTCGCTAGTCAGAAAAAACACAATAAGATGCTCTGACTGAAATAATATAGACCCAAAACTATTTTTCAATCCATTTCATCTTCACTCCACCTGTTTTTGGGGTGTATTTATCAATTGGTAAATAATAATATAAGAAAATACCTACAATGACACCTCAGATGAACGCAATACATTTATTTAATTAATTATACTTTGCAAAGTATATATGCACAATATGGGCCGATGGTACTGGTACCATATATCCGAGATGGTATTAACAGAATATTTATTGGTTCCAGTGACTGACTGTTTACGACCTATGCCTTCATATGGGAAGTGGCAGCAACGTGTTTGACAATAAAATTGCTTAAAATAACCGCTAATGATGCAGTTAATTGAGACAAATCATTCAATCAGTGCGTGTGAGACGCAAAACTCTCGAAGGCCAAACAACAAAACAAGCCTGACCGAAAGAAATATTTACGATGACGCGAGCTCTTCAGCCCAGAGCTTTAGGCTGGGAACGCAAAACATGTTTTATATACAAAAGATTCCGATGTGATCTTTAATTTCTGAATTTGCAATTTATTTAAATAATCATTTATTGTTTTTTGATATTTGAAAATGCTCAACAGTTTTAAAAAGTTGTTTCTTAATAGGAGGCCTCTGATAATATTACCCAATTGCACTTATAGTAAACTAAAACGTGTTCATGAAACCCCATGTTTTTATGTTTGATATTTTAGCTTAAACTTGTAATTATTTAAATATGGACATACCTATACATCCTCTGACAGCCGATCCGACTGCGGCGGAAGGAAATTTCCAAGACACAACGGGTCATCAAAGTTACAATGAAGCAGCCGCAATCGGAGGTGGCATTTAATAAAGCTCGTGTTGTTTGCATGAGCGATACACACTCCTTAACACCCTACATTAAATTTGATATACCCGATGGCGATATATTTATACATGCTGGTGATTTTACCAAATGTGGCCAACTGGAGGAAGTTATAGAATTTAACAAATGGATTAGTACTTTGCCCCATAAACATAAAATTGTTATAGCTGGAAATCATGAATTAAGTTTTGATTCAACATTTACGCATCCATTTCAAAATCGCATTAACAGTGAAAGGTAAAATTTTGTTTTTTTTTTATTTTAATTGAAAGATTTAAAATACTTTCTTTTTAGAAGCAAACACACAGGCATGTCTATACTGGACGATCTGCCCACACTGGGTAATGCGAAAGAAAATATAGTAGATGCTGTTCAGACACCAAATATTAGAGATGTTTTAACCAATTGTACTTATATAGAAGATGAATTAATAGAAATTTGGGGTATACGTATTTATGGTAGCCCTTGGCAGCCAGAATTTTGTAAATGGGCATTTAATGTGCCACGTGGTTTGCCATGTTTGGAGAAATGGAACAAAATACCATCGGATATTGATATTTTAGTTACGCACACACCACCCGTTGGTCATGGAGATTTATGCTGTTCTGGCGTTCGTGCCGGTTGTGTTGAACTACTGACGACCATCCAAAACGTGTGAAACCCAAATACCATGTATTTGGTCATGTGCATGAGGGATATGGTATAACTTCAGATGGTCGTGTCATTTATGTGAATGCCCTCAACGTGCGATATTAATTATTTACCCAATAATCCTCCGTTGTCTTTGATGTGACATTGCCGCCTGGAGTTCGTAAAGAGGAGTGAACTTTAAAGCAATAAACGACATAATACAGGTGGATATTATTAGACATTTTAAATTAAGTAGGTGCGTTAATCGTAATAGTGTCTTAACAGCAAGTTGAAAGTAAAGCATTCCCCCTTATTCCAGTTGTCGTCATTGTCATCGATATCGAAAATATGCTCTTGTTAAACTGTTTCAAAAACGTTTATAAATTCCCTTGGACGTTAAATATAACAAATATTAATAAAGTATTTTTCCATATACTAGTAAATACGCAACAATTTCTGGCGTCGATGATGATGACGAAAACTGGAATAAGGGAGATTATGATTTTCCAATTACTAATGATTGATCCATCTCTGCGACAATTACGCAACAAATTAATAGCCATTCAATGTTTTGTGCTTGTGTAGGAAAAAATCAAAATGAAATGTGAGCAATAGAATGAAAAACTAGTTCAAAAATTCAAACAAGAACTGAAACTGTTTGCAAGCATTCCAGATAAATGGCAGATAAAACAAATTGATTTGAAGGTTAGAGATTGCTTTCGATATTGATAAACTGGCTGCAAATGTTTTTACGGAGATGGTAGTAATTTTTTCATATCAATGAATTCGTAGAAAAAAATTGGTATAACAAATTTTGCTGTTGTAAAATTGATTTCACTAACATTCTATATTTAAAAAGTAAATTAACACCAGCATGTACGAGAAATTGAAACCCAATCAATTGTGACAGATAGTTTTGAGTATTTGTCGTAGCGAATATGAAACAGGCGGTTGTACCCCAGCTAATAAATACTCAAATTTACTCTCCTGTCTTTTAAACATGTTAGTTGCTACAATCATCACTAAAACAATCTTTTTAATTAAACGAAAATAAGAAGTCGCTGAATAAAATAGAAATAATTTGCGAATTAAATAAATAATTCAAAGTATTAATGAAAAACTTATTATTTAATTTAACTTCAAAATTGTCCGGTTTTAATTTCATCACATGCTGGATTTAAGGATTTTGACAAAGTTTGCTGATAAAGAAACTATTTCTTTTTATAAAATCGCGACAAATAATCGCTATATGCCATGATAATCAAAGAAATGATATTAATAATAATAGAAATAATTATACTAATTTCGTACGTTGTCCTGTAAACTGATGTGTTTGTTACTCACTTTCAAGTTGCTGATAAGACACGCGTTTTAAATTATTCAGTATGTTTGTATGTAGCAGCATATTATTGTACAAATTTTTTTATTTCATTGTAAGATTATTTTTGTATTTTAATTTTATTTTAGAAAATAAATATTTGTTTTTATTATTTTCACAACAAATTTACGACCTTTTACGGTTAGAGTATCTAGTTGTTTTTAATTAGATATTTTCAGTATGCTAGATTTCACTTTACAAGCTAGCCTCCTCAGCTGATTTAAAGCGAATTTTT
>BGZK01003516.1:0-23820 GCA_005406025.1 Eumeta japonica
TTTGTGGAAAATTATTCATTATTCAAAGCAACTATTTTGGAAAGCAAAGAAATAAATAAAGGGAACAATTTTGAAAAGGAAATATTCGAAAACCATATGTTGGTTGTTTTAAATAAAATGATTGAAAACACATTGAAAGCCTAACTTGAAATTTAAATTTAAAAACGTGCAATCATATATAATGTTAGGTAGGGTGGTTATCAACTGAAGTATTCAAAACGTATGGCATGTGTGGGATCTTACTCGCATAGAAATCTACTTGGATTAATCATTCAGCACATGACCGCTTTAAATATACTAACTTAAAAATATATTTGTTTGCTGTTCTGAACAGTAAGAGCTCTCATGACAAGCGCATTAAATTTGCACAATAGAGTTTTAGCTCTACGTACATGCACCCAAAACTTGGCCGTGCTAAAAGAAACATTAAAGTAAAATCAAACAGGGAAGATGTGATCTTCGAGAGATCAATATCAAGTATAGTGATGTAAGAGAATAGTGTGATTTTCCAGATGTAGTAGCTAAAGTAGAAATAATATGTTTTGAGGTAGTTTACTACATGGAAATGATGAATGAAAGCGGATTAATGATATGAATTTGTGGAATAAACGCACATGATGATGGTCGGCAAAAGGGCGTTCTTCAAAATCTTGTGCTCACCAAAATGAGGGCATACAAAGAGAATTCAACTTTTAGCATTCAGCAATAACGAGCTGCATGAAACGTTTGATGGCTGTCAGCGAAACGAGAGATAATATGAAGAGGCGTAAATATAAGGAGGTCAACAAAGAGCTTTATCTTTTATGAACCTTGTCTATAGCGAATGTAGGCGTGTTGAATCCCGCAAAAGGAAGAGAAGATCCGCATTTTTGTGAAAATTTCAAAACAAATTCGGGTTACATAGTGGAGCACATATGCAAAAATGATATCGTTGATAGACTAATTGAAAGTAAAGCACAATCAGGTATTACGATAATCGAAGGTTTAATATGGGCAGTTCTAATTAATTATATATATAAAAAAGTACTACTAACGGTAGCTAATTCTAGTCACTTAGTGAGCTGATACTACACTTAAAAAAATACATAAATATTCGTGTATTTTTTTATTGTATTTATATTTTTTTCTATTGTAAAAGAAGGGGATTTATATTGTTTTAGATTGTCGAGAATCAGCCAGTGGATAGTACAATCACTATTTTTATAAATTCCTATAAAATACTTCAGACTGATATAAAAATATGAACCAAAATTGTTTGGAAAGTCTGTAACGTAGCTTGCATTGCCGATTTTCTTTAATAAACCATAGACGAGAATGAATCAATTGCAACGCGACGCTCTACGCCTCGCACACCTCGATGGACATTCACCGGAGGCTACACTCAATCGCTTCTTCAGCTCGGATCGTTAAGTCCGATTGCTTTCGGCACAGTCGTTGATTGGTTTCCCGAGAAGCTGTGAGCCGGTATATTAAGCTTTATCTCCTGTAATTACGAGATGGCGTATGCCTTGGTAAATTATTAAATGGTTACTTTTGAGCTTTTTGTTTTGTAAACTTAAACGTAGTCCTAGTATTACAGTTTATGGATCTGCTTTTACTGCAACGTGTTTTATGTCGTTGAAATTTTATTTTTACCAACAACTAGAAATTGTCCTCGAAACACACGCAATCACTATAAGAGTTGTGGTGGATTTCACAGTTCTATTATATCAATTCAATTGATAAATGTTTTTAATATAAAGCTCGCAAACAGCGTGATATTTATTACTGCAATTTAGATATTTCCAAATGTATACAAGATGTGACTGCTTGAACAATTATTTTTGATTGTAATTTATTATAAAAAATCTTTCACATATTATAAGAAATCCAGAATCGAAGATCAATGCATTAATTAAAGATTTAAAGGTGAAACTTTATTGATTGTGAAAAACCAACATAATGGTTTTAATTATCATTGTCATCTATACACATACATATAGTTACGAAATTGAATGGAGGTTTCTTAGTCATACATTGATCATATCAAAAGCTGTGTGCTTCATTGAGATACGCCATAAACAAATTCGAATATTCAAATAGGTATCCTCATATCAATGCGGTAGAATTGAGGAAAAGTTCGTCGAAAACGAAACATTCGTGACATATCATTCAATGCCGCTACCATAAATTGAATAATTAGTCAATCTATTATCCATAACCTCGCTATAAGATAAAGTATGCTTGTAAATTGTACCGCTCTATATCGTCATATCGCAAATATTTTCATTTAATTTCAGATGACAAATAAAATTTATTTACATAAATTTCAAATACGCAATGTTTTCAAGCTTCCACTTACCCGTGAAAAATTGCAATCAAGTAATCAAAACATTAAAAGAAATCATATTTGTGGAAATTTACTTTCAGAGAGAGAACATGCCTTTGACGTTTTTTACACCGGAGTATTCTAAATGTTGATCGATATACGTATATAACAATATATATATATGCAATACGTTACGGTTGTAACTTATTGAACAACGTCAAGGCAAAAATAGAGCAGAGGCGTCACTAATTGGGCGTCCCAAATATTAAAATATTGGATTTTAATAATCGATATTAGGTACTAAAACACTAGCAAGTACCATTAATCAACCGAACAACAGTCAATATTTTAATAGATATATAGCCACAACAGTTCCGTTTCATCACCTGTTACGGAAAAAGTTTCGTAACTGGCAGGCACGTCAAGAGAGTCCTCCCGCCGGAATCACTTCGGTGCTCCTGTAAGTATTAGGTTTTACTTACATGATGGATTATGTCTGTGGCCGCGTAGAAGCTCTCGTTCCGGTCGCATCGCTTCATCATGGGGCGCGGAAAGTCGCTGTCCCTAAATCTCTGTGACGAAACAAAATGAATGAGTTAATGGTGTAAATATAGAACAAAGGAAACGTTTCCGGATAGACTTATGGTATTGTTATTGTACATCAATATATATACCTCGACATACATATAATGTTATATCTCGTCGTTAATCATTTTAAGAGAAACATGGTGAGGTTTTATTTCATGGAACATAACGTTTTTATTTCATTCATAAGAAGCTACATGTCCAACCATTTTCGTCACCTATTGACTGCTTCTATATACTTGTGTTATCATCCAGTCACTTTCTATATAATAATGTAACCGGTGATTTTGTCTATATTATAAAGTATTTGATGTATTCGAAAACTGATTTTCAATATATAGAACAATGGGTTGTTTATGATATTTCTTTTTGGTAAAACAAAAAATTTGTTCAAAACACTTTCTATAAAATTTTAATAATTGTAGTTATAATAAATCTTCGTTTTACTAAAAGTGAAAAATGAAATAATTGTAGATAGGCTAAAAATTTATCTTTAATTTTTGACATTTCACTATTTAGGGCGTGAAAATAAAGTTGAAAGTAAATTTTAAAATGTTCCGAAATACGCTTGCACTTTCAGCAACATTGTAAAACTCTGAAGCAAATGGAGACATATGTATATAGGGTGACACATAGATACAGATTATCATTATGCAGGCACAAATTCCTTCATCACTTATATTATATATCGCCGTCGACCATGATCCCAGCAGGGTGTTCGGTTGGTGTTTCAGGATCACTTTCTCGTAAGGTTTCATTCAGATCGTTTAGGTCCCATCCACGATTCCAAACACCTCAGCACTCTCGATTCTGCATAGATACCGATGCTGGTTTCGCTATCTATTTCGATTCTGGTCTGGCTCTCGATATCGACGCTGGTTCGGCATTCTAGTCTGATATCGGCCCTCCCGGTTTCAAACTCGGTTCCGTTCTTGTTTCAAATCCTGTTCACGCTTTCAATTTCGATATGTTTATCGATTTCGATATTAATTAATTTATTGAAAAACTGGGAAACTATTGACCCATATGCCAATCTCAAATTTCATATTATTATAAATATAATTAAATCGAACTGTACCTAATAGACTTTCCTCAGACGGCTTGATGTGCGTATATTTCATTTATTCAAAGGTTAAACATTAAGAATTCATTATCTTTTGACTTTTTTTACAGATTTTACCATTTTTATTTGTTTTATGGCGCAAAGAATAAACGAGCATGTGAGTCACTAGAGGATCACGGCGCTCATGGATACCGCAATTTACGACGAGTCACTGTGCATTGCTGGATAACGAACGCAAAAGCGAAATCTGCTATTGCACTCTGAATTTTGTGAGAGAGTGAGGTATCTCAGTTATTTGGCGCAAAGCAAATAATTAAATATCTCCACGTCCTTTGGCGCTTTGGTATAAAATAAAGATTTAGGCCCAGAGACTTTCTGGCGAATTCAGTAATGTGAGTTATACATCTGACCTTGTTTTGCAGAGCGTCTGTTACTTTTCAGCATTCTTACATACTAAAATTTCACTGCCAAATATGCATTACAATATCTTGAACATTATTTTTTGTGTTTAACCTTTCCCAAAATCTTCCGTTATTTTGAGAATTTTTAATCTCGTTATTCGCATTAATTGTTTGTGGAAAAAGATTTTTAAAATATTTCTTTCATTTTACAGTAAACTGGTTATAGATTTGGTTAAGAATATGACGCGTTGTTGCCATTGGAACCATTCTCACAAAAAAAAAACGTTTGAGAAGTTTGCGGCGGTATCCGACTAATTTTTCGCGTGACTTTCAGAGAGTAGTTTGTTAGGTCGAGATTTAGGTTTTGATGAAAAGACCGGCCGAGAGGCTTTTCCCTAATCATAGTTTAGGCATTTTTTACGAATAAAGCTTATGTAGATGTTTGCAGGTCAGACTTGTAAAATGGTAATGAGCTCTTTGCTTGTATGATTATAAAAAATGTTTCGGCGATGGTGGTGGGTGAAGTACTATTTACAGAAATGAAAAATGTTTCCATTGTAGTTAATTACCTTTTGATCTTTTGTCTTGTAATTGTTGACATTTATAAAGCTAATTTTATATGCAATAAATATTAATTATCCTACATTAGCTAGCTACAATAACACATACATACATCAACAATGTCAACATCACAAATAGCTTTTCGATGTTTGTAATGAAACTGCTTTATTATCGACCTGAGAGTAAATAAATTCTTTTTTAAAGACAGAAGTAAATTTTAGTAAAATGCATTTTTTAACAATTCATTTAAAACAGTCGAGGGAGAAACGAGCAGATTAAAACTCGCTACCCCAGAGAAGTTACCAATTGCTGCCTGCGCTTATACTCTATTCAACACAGTGAATTGTTTCATGTTTTATATCTGGGGAAGTCTCCCTCAACTATGAATCATTATAATTTCAAACCCAACCCATACTATTCTATTTTAAAGACACTTTTAGTTTAGTCGTCCTGTTTGTCTTAAATGCACCAGCGGGCTTAGCATGACGCCAAGGGCAGAGTCTCTTTAGAAGACTGTCTTTCTCGCGCAAAGTAATGTATGAAAGGGATAGTTCTGTAGAGAGACTCTTGTTTAGGATGTCATGCTAAGCCCACTGGTGTGTGTCTGGGTATGAACGCTTCGACGCCGTAACGGCGGTGACCTCTATCGGCGCGCGCCGTCAGCACACTAATATGTTAACTTAAAAAACGATCAAATCTGTAACTGTTTGATCAGCGCACCTAACTGACGCCGATTTTACATACGATTTTATGTGAAGTATGGTTTCCTATTGGTAAAGATATTCGTCATGAATCCTCCAATTTAAACGCTTTATTTATTCGGTATTACATTTACTTTTAATTCAATATAAGCATTACAAAAGGATTAAAAGCTTAGATTTAAGACAGCATAAAATTAAATACATATTGACATAAAATTACATTGTAACAATATTTTACAATATAAGACATTAACATAATTGTCAAATTTATTTTGGAAAATAACATAAAAGAGTATGTTATTTTTTATAAACAAAAATAACAAATTCGTGATCTCAACGTGGAGTGTTTAATTGTCTCTGTTCTTCAAACCGAGGTACCAAAGAATTAAGCAACACTAAAGGCGCGTCATTTACACCTGAGTAATTTAGCTATTCCTTCGAATGGCCTTTTATTCTATCTACTTTTAATGGCGGCACTAAACACTAACATTTGCCACGCCGGCGTAAACACCGCTCAGTCGGCAGAATCGTATTATATAGTTACAGTGTAACGACATCCGTGTCCATTGAAAAGGCTGTGATTTCGCTCCTTTGAATCCGAGTTCACCGGCACTGGCGCAGATGGGTGGTCTGCGCTATTGTTCTCTAGGCGCCCATCCTTCGAACGGGATGGTACGTATCGATAACGAAAATATGGTTTATACGTCTGCTTGCGTTCCTAATATAGAGGTACAGCCGTGTGGCGAAATTTAACTTTTCAAATATTTTTAAAGACAACCATGTAGACGATGGATATACTACCTAAGGAATGCGCGGAATACTAAGAAGGATAAATGGATGTTGGGTAAATATATACAAGGGATTATTCCGGTTTGGTGGCTTTTAATCTGGTGTCAAAATTAGTAGGTTAATGGGCAGGCACATCGCGCATGGACCGATAATTGCTGGGCAAGAAAAGGTTCTCGAACGGCAACCACGAATGGATGTTGTAAAGTGGGTCGATCGCCCACTAGGTGGACCGACCGACCGGGCCGCTTACAGGTCACCGTTACTTGTGGTGGCCCAAGGTTGTATCTTCGTGAGATCTAGAGGAGTTTTAAAGTTGTGTGACATTTATAGGTTAAACGTCAATAATAATTTAAAATTCTCTTCACCAGTATTTCATAAGCTGCAGAATTACGAGGAACATTTTTAATCTATTTACGTGTATGGGTGGATTCGAGATTCATAAAATTATAAGAATAAATTTAAATTACATACAAACAAAACGTTCGAAAATTTCATGTTTCGTGTTTTAATAATCATAATGGTCAAAGTATCACTTGGTATATTTGAGTACAAAAGCTTTAGCAACTGAACGAGTAAAGACGAAGATCTACGAAACAATGGTTTATGAAGAAGTTATATTTTCTGTCACTCTAGTATTTTTAACCTATTAAAAAGTGACTTTTGAGACAAACTTTAGTATAAATGTGATAACACACCAGTTTACAATATTTTTTGTAATCTTGTTTGCAAATCATCATAGATCTATGCTATCTATGAAATTAATCAGAAAACTGAATCTGACTAATAATAATATATGTCATTTTTCTGGTTAAATTTTTGTATGATGCTCATCTGAGCATCTATTACGTGGAAATTTATTTAAATAAAAAGTTAATACAATATTCTTTGTGCCACAAGCTTTATAATCATGTCACTGACAAGGCATATCCTCCACAACCTCATTTCAATACTCACCGCGCCCCCTTCGCTGAGCCAGTATATATGACCTAAGGGCTACTAATAAAATTTTCATCAATGCAACGACAACGCCCCAGACTGATGTCTTAAAGTGCTCTGGAAGCACGTGACGAGTGGTTCAGGTAAACAAACTAACTTGACTTAAGCAAAAGCTCATCGAAAACTTACTCGGCGAATTAAACCCAGTAAATTTTTGTGTGAAAAAATTGAACAAGTGATTAAATAATTTAAAATTTCTATATATATTCTGATAAAGTTTAGGACAAAGTTCATTATTAATTCTCATTTAGCTAAAAAGCTATATTAGCTACATTGTCCCGGAAATAAATGAAATTAACGATGTGTTGTTCTAGCCCTCATGATGAAATTTCAAACTTTATTAAGCAGCAATGTAGCTTGGTACTAGTCGTGATGCAATTTAGTCTTGTTTTACTACTACATTAATTCATATTTAGTAGTGGTAATTAAATAGCATTTAAACAAATTTATGTATGGTAAAAGTGTCTGAGAATTGTGGATTGCTTCTTTATATAGAAGAAAAGAATTATAAATAATAAATCAAGAAAACACGCTTAAAGAATAGCGCATTAAAAATGCAAATATTATAGTTCGAAAATAGGCAAGGAAAGCACGGAACCAAAACAAAGTAATTAAAAATATGTTTGCCTCTACCACTGATCCAATATTATATATAATACATTCAACTGAATATAGAAAACTTGTTTTATCCATGTGACAGAAATAAATAAATACAAAAACGTGCTTATTTAAAACAATACACAAAGTTCGAAATAAAATAGATCCGTGCCGCAGCCTCCTGTAGAATTTATTCACTTTGTTTTATTTTCACATGTAAATTTCAGGTTAGCATTGTACCGTAAAATCTCAATTTAACTTAGCTGCGAGTGCAGGAATGTGCTGGGGATACCGGCGCGTCCGGCCGACGCTGCAGCGGAACAATGACCGTGATGACGCTTTTCCGATGTTTAAATACACACCTCCACGTTAGCGCATGGCTGGGTACTATGGAAAGGATATATTTCACTTTCAATGTTTATGTTTCAAATTCAATTTGTATGGATCGTAGTTAAAAACATTTTGAAGCGATTATGGCATCCCAGTCTAAGACGACGCGTTCTTATAAGACGTGTTGTCGCCGGGCCGGTTCTAGATTGTTATCGTCACCGTATTGTGCAGTTGATCCGCGGGCGGACGGGGATGCGTATTTGTATGCAAAAGGCGACGAAGACAGGACTGCCGGTACGACGACTCCCGACCAATTACATTCTTAACCCTTTGCGCTGCAATGACCGGAATTTTGCAATGTGTCTGTGTACTAGGAAAACGATGCATTCAGAATTTTGTAACAATTGTAACTATTAGAAATAAAGTTATCGAAAAAAAAAAACTATGAAATTTATCTTATTTTTTTATTTTTCTCATAATTTAATTTAATGTTACATTCATTACAGTATTATGAATGCAATTATATTGTAAAATATAAATTAATAACGTGTATTGTATATAATGCATGTTGTATACGATATATAATACATAAATTAACCTAATTGGCATAGAAAAGATAACATCTCAGATTAGATAAAGAAAGAAATGAAAATGATGAAAAAATATACAGAAGAACGTAACATCGTCTAAACATAGCAGATCCAAAAATGTTCACCGTGTCGGATCGGGTACGAATTTTATGTGCAGGTTCACTTTAATTACGACTAACAAAAATATTGCCATTTCTTGTGCAAGTCAAGCGTCATTGTATTCGCAGGAAACTTGTAGAATAATTATTTGTTCGTGTAAGTGAGTCGCGCGCTGACGCAGGACCGGCCGAGTCGAGCCCTCCGGGCGCGCCTAAGCCGGAGGCGGGCGAGTTCTTGTCGCGCAGGGGCCGGGCGGCGCAACAGGCGCCCGGCGCGCACCGCGGTTTAACGCATTCCGACCCCGCCCGACACCTCCTGCATTAGCGACACGCACGCCACCTCGCTCGCGTTCACCGTAACACCGAACTCGTTACCAATTAACGATAACAAATGCGCGGGAGAACCACCGTTTGCTTTGATATGCCTGTAAACTCCAAGTCGTTGAGCGATCCCATCAAATCGATCCCATTCATGTTTTCGGATGATGCAGTAACGGGTTACAGTTTTAAGAAAACATTCTCTTTATAAGTTTAAACTGGTTTCACTGCATACATTTCCATTTTTCCCGTAAAGAGTCGGTTTTTTACGCCCAGACTGTTATAATAAGTCACAAATATTCATTAGCACATCTGTAGCCCTGTTGTATGGATTATATTCTCCAAGAAAAATGACTGCTCGCCCTCGTCAGATTTTCTCTCTCTTAATTCAAGGTGTAAAAGATGTTCAAGCGCGTAGTTAATATTTTAAGATATACAATATCTGCCTTACACTAACGCTTGAGAACTTGTTCTAAATGGAGTTCAAAAACAGTACTAGTGCTAAGTCGTCGTTATTGTTATATCAAAACTTTTGTATGAAGTGATTTACACTTATTATACTAATCTATTACGTATATTAATAATGGAATATTGTTCAATTAAATTAATAAGGTGAACCAAAACTACACATCAAGGGAAAGGGAATCCATTTTTACAACCTTCTCAATACATATTAAATATAATGTCATTTTTTGGTTAAATAACTATTTTTAGTTTAAAATTCAGTGATATTTACTAAAAAAAATTGTTCCAGTCTGTTTTACTATAGGCTCTGTGCAATCCTAGAATTGTTTCTATGATAGAAGAATTATTATACTACAAAAGACATTAGATTTGGCATCCGACCACAGACGGCATTTCTTAGCAAATCTAAAGGCTATAATTTATTATTAATAAATTTCCCAGAGTAAAACACAAATCATTCCAATTTTAATTATTCATTTCAGGTTTTTTTTTAAATATAAACTAAATAATACAGGAAAGGCCCTAAAACGTAGATGTAAAACGGCATTTTTTAAGAGTATGTTGATAATATTATTTTTGTATTATCATTATACTCTTATTGCAAATATATTACACGAAAACACTTATGAAATTGTAATAAAAAAAACACTTTGAAATTGTACGCCGATAGCAAAACCCATACAAAGAAACGTATAATTATTTATCGAATAAGAAACAAAATATTCTCCGATAGACATTCTTTATCTAAGGTAGATTTATTCTCGAGAAAGGATCAAAGATTACAATGCCACAAAGAATACCACATTAAACGTTAAATAAAACATTGAGCTCGAAGATACAGATAAAATGAGATCTTACTAAAGACGTAACGTGGGCCGATCTGATAGATTATACACCTACATCTATAAATATAATCAATTTACATTGAAACAAATAAAATATACGATGTTTACTGTAACAGAACCAAAGATGAAACGGTGCGTTTCCATTGTAGGATACACAAACAAATTCAAGCTACTACTCATGCTGATAAAAAAAACATTAACAAAAGCCTTACAACGTAATTTAGTTGAAATGTTTGCGCACTTGACTGTATCTCCCATCCCTTCGAACCAACAAACCAATGTAAGCAGAGCGAAAAAAAAATGTAACCGTGGGCTATTTTCCCCGTTGAGAAAACATTTAACGACACCGCCGGTTTGAATATAGCGTCCCCTTAAAAGGCTTTTCAACGACTTCTGTGGTCCTAGCTAGTGCATAATATTGTACGGGAGCATTGAAAGAAACGCGACGGTTTTAGAAAAAAAAATTGAATGTTCTATAAAAAGTTCACAGTGAAATAAAGACTTTTTACGTATTTATAAGCATGAAATGCGATGAAAAAAAAATGTCATGATGTATTTTTTATTAAAAGAAAGGAAAATTCCATTTATTTGTCAATTACATATCAATTTTAAACTTCTGATCGATCCATGGAGACTATTGATGTTATAGTTTTCTTTGTCAATCCCTTGCTTACTACTATTGCTGTAAAAATTTACAAAGCAATTTCAAATACATACTGGGATGTATAAAAATATGATCGCACTTGTAGGCCAGGCCACATACGTTAAAATAATAAAAAAAATATACAGGTTTAAACATTTGGTAAAGATGTTTTGTGTTATATCCTATCCAATAGTTAAATTTATTTGAACTAGTATTTGAATCTATTTATCCATGAAATAAAAACTTATTATGTAATCAGAATTATTAAAAGATTTCAACACAATAAATTTATTTTATATTTGTTTTTTGGAAATTATATTTTTATGCAGATACGAGTATAGTGTTAAAACCAATGTTTTATAATCAACAATATTATTAAAATTTACCGTTGTGGGACTTGTATGTCTTTAGATTGAAAGTTAACTAATGGTTAAAGCAATTTAACTATTTGTAAAATAGTAAGCATATAGTATAGGAAGGCACAAATTTTAAGTACCAACCAAATACCTAAATTTACCTAACCGAAGATCTTCTATGAAGCAACTTATTATATGCAAAGATTGTATCATGATATGAATGTTGCGGCCTTTGACTGACCTTATTGGAAATAAGTTTAACTTCATAAATTAATAATTAGATACTTAATATTAAACATAAAATAGTAAACTGCAAGTAGTCTGAAACGTACTTTGCTGAATTTTTAAATAGCTAATTAAGCAGTTTAGTAGCTGTTCAGCATTACTAAAGTCGAAATAAGTTATGAGAAATGCCTGTTTCGCAAAAGGGAAACTATTATTTGCACGGTTTAATTTTAATTGTTTTCTATTGATTATTTTTTGTTTTACAAACACTCATCGTTGTCTATATGGCTATGCTTTATTAAGGTATATAACCGTTTTAATTCACTACTATTTACTTAATCTTACAGTGACCCCCTTAACCCAGGACGATGCCTCTCTAATAAGAGAAAAATTGAGTCAACTGCCCTAATAGAAAATATGAGAATGGAGTACGTTTCTAACAGAACCACTCGATACTTAATAGAGCAGAGTACATATAAGTACAAGAACAACCAATAATATAGTGCGCCCTACCGTTATATTCTGTTCTGATCTTGAAAGTCCCTCTTGTCATGGCGGCCCAGCGTCTCCTCCAGATGTTGTAGGGCTCAGCGATAATCTTCGTCGACTACGGCCGGCCTGGGGAGTAAATCATGTTAATGATTTTTCCACAATACTCTGCTGAAGGGAAAACGTTCGGAGGTAGATTTTAACGAAGCTCGTTTGTGTATGATGTGTCGACGTTAGGGAAATTCAGTGGGACATGCTCCTGAAATTTTCTTTTAGTTTAAAAGTTGAAACTTAAGTATTAGCATAATGTTTGATATCTTTTAGAGTTGTGTCTTGATTGTGAAATTATCCGAATTTGAAAGGTTTTGTGTCGTTTAAAACAGAATAAAGAGGTTTTCGAATTGAAAAACTAAAAAGAGCGGCAGTAGTAAAAATACACTTTAAAATTGTATTTGCTGATATTTATTTCTAAAATGCGTTCAAAGTTTTTCAGAAAGCTAATCGTCGTTAATTTGAAATCCGAACACGAAAGTATCGAAAAGAACTTTATCTCCTCGTAGGCACAGTAGCAAGTGCTTACTTTGCATTAAAAATTTAAAATTCATCTTTGAAACACCGAAAACAAATCGCCAATTGACATATTTACAACGCATAGAATAACGAAAACTAGTAACTCTATTTAAAAATTTGTATCTCTTGAAATACTTATTCATCTACCTTACCTGAGCATATGTATGGTGGGCATGTAGCTAGCAGAGCCAACCTTGGTGCCCTTCTAGAATTCCTGGCGTGCGTGGCCTGGTCTTGAGGAGGCAGAACGGTTTCTTCAGCATTGCCGGTATGCGTCTCTAGCTTTCTAGTTATCAGCACGGCTATCGCGGCAATAAGGCGCCGCTGCCGACCACAGCGCCGTGGATACCGCACTGATACTTTCATTGATGAGTTCTTCTTTGCGGTGCGGGCGGCGTGTCGGTCCTATAGTACTCGTCGAGATATTCTTGAGCTGTTCACAACCGTCGGAGCTGTCAAGCAAATATGTCGTGATGATAAATCATGTTTGACAATCATTCTGTTGTTGTTGCCATATATAAGTGTGATTTTAGTTAAATTCAATATTTTATTTTGTATGACCGAGAAACACCGCGAATCTTTGTGATTTTGGTGGCTTTACATATAAATGCAGTTTGATTTATAAAATTGATAACATTCTCAAATAGGTTTAAAAGATTGATAATATTGTAATGAGATTTTAAACATTTTAATATATTAAAATTTAATTTTATATTAAAGGATGTAATATTACATAATAATATTATCATAAATATTAATAATTATTGCAATTCTTATTTTAATCATTTATATAATGGTGATATTAAATTATAAATACATTTTTGTCAAAAGAACTACTTAATATATTGCTATGAAGCAAGCTATGTACGTGGGACATCTAAATGAAACTTTTATTGAACGAAATAAAGTTTCCATTTTCTTATTGCACTTGCTTTATAATATAATTGTTTACGGCTGACATCATTATTATATCATGCAGGCATAAACGAAAATTGAGATATTTAAAGATTAAATTATGATCGCATACGATACGCGTTTCTAAATGGTACCGTATCCAAAGAACGAAACCAAAATCGCTCATCGTATTGCAATGTCCGTTTGTCTATCCGTTTGTATGTGGGTGAAAGCCGTATTTTCAGTAATTATCGAAAACTGAAGATTTGAAGTCTCAACGCAGTCATGAAAATTACCTGTCCGTACTTCTTTATTGAAAAATAACAATTTTATATAGTAAACTAAAAAGTGAGACGTTTTGATAACGGTATCTTTCGTTTTATACATCGTATGAAGTTTTAAAGGATCAGTTTCAACAACAGTTCAACTGCTTTTAATATTTAATCCTATTATTTTTGCGTTATACCTGAAACACGTGATACAGAATACCGTCCTAGGATTCATCCTTAACGAGTGCATGTCAAATTGACTCATACAAAATATGGTACATATTACAAGAGAGATAAAATAAAATTTCAGACTCGCAATCTTTGAAATAAATAAAAAAAT
Organism: Eumeta japonica; assembly: GCA_005406025.1. Lineage (NCBI taxonomy): Eukaryota > Metazoa > Arthropoda > Insecta > Lepidoptera > Psychidae > Eumeta > Eumeta japonica. The sequence goes on from BGZK01003516.1 coordinate 14,434, forward strand.
CTGCAAGTTCCTTAATTTGATCTATTTCCTAAGCTTGTAAATAAATAACTCATTTGGCTGTAATTATTGTAAATGTTATATTGTACGGAACGCATGGTGCGGAATTAGAGTTATTCTTCAATGTTTTAAATTTTAGCTATTTTTCAAAAATAGAGAAGTTTTAGATTGATTCGATTTTGAAAAATCAAATTATCATTATATTTCGACGTTTTAAGATCCCAGTAAACCGTCTCTGACTAATTTTAGAAGGATGGTATGTATGTTTGTACTTACACACAAAAACAAATAAAAGTAAAAAGTCTTTAAAATTACATTTTGAGCTCAAAGGCCTCAAAATTTGACTGAGTATATTTTTGAGCATTTTGATCTTGAACATACGGAAAGTTCCAGGGTTGGCCTAAAGAGTTAACCGCTTATCAATTTTTCATTATCTACTATAAGTTTATTTTTTTACGTGTTTGTATTATCGATTGCTAATAGTGCTAGACACTATCTTAATAATGAACTTTTGATAGATATCCTTTAAGAAGCTTGTCTGAAATGTTATCTTTGTTTAATTAATTACGTATATTGAGTTATTTCAGCTAACCTCATAGTAGTAGAAAGTTAAAATAAAAAAAAATGATACGCAGTGGTAACTACTTATCAAAAAACATTTTTTAAGGTCGTGATTTTCATAGCTTTCAAATGAAATTCTTCAAACTTCAATTAAAAGACGCCCTGAATTACTTGAAGCCATAAATCTTGACTTGTAAATAGGCATTAATTTTAATGATAACTTCACCAAGTTTTGGTAATTTACTTTGTAAACCAATTAACTTTCGAGAACAAGTCAGACAAACTTTGTGGTAAATGTTAAATTGAAAATATTTATAAATACGTGCTGTCAATTGTAATTTTGAATTGGGTGTGTCGTTTATGTGTATGTCATATATGTGAATATGTCCAAGTAATTTCTTAGTTTACATAACGGGGAACACCACTTCTCTAATTTATATATTTTAAATATATAACTATTTTATACATAAAATATATACATTGTCAAGTTAGAAACAAAAAATCACCGACTACCTAAAACTTCTAAAAGTATGCGTAATTTAAAAATATTTATTTTGTCATAATTAACATGTGGTAGTTAAGTAAAAATCTATTTTAATTGTATAGAAAAAAAAAACTGAAACTGCAATTCCATAGTCCACGTAAGCGGAGTCGCGGGCACAGCTAGTATCTCTATATTAAATATAGTGTATATATTCGGTTATCAATTTTATACTTTTTTTCCATTACTTAGATCTGTTCTAATCTTTCTATTTGTAACACATAGATCTAACGATTTAGGATAAAATAGAAACGATTAAAAAGATCTTACAAAAAACACTGACTATATATAGTTTTTGAATATTGTTGCTGTAGGAGTTAAACAGCATTTAAAACGATCTCTATCGACTGTATTCCGTAAGTCTCAATACTTTGAAAATTCTACGTCGTAGTCAAGATCACTGCTGCATCTGATCTAAATTCGTTCCGGAAAATTGTACATAATCACGCACCCTCGGCTTTTTCATCCAAAGCGCAACGGAATCGCGTAAGCGAATGGCCCACAGTCGATGCCCCTGACCGCGATAAGCGACCCGTATGAATGCGTCATCAAATGCTCTGATGCAACCCCGGCCCCGGCCAGGTGCATTCACGTGGTCAGCCAGTTGTGAAAGCTTTGGCCGTGATTTCAATACGTTGATTTGGTTTTCAACGTTCCACTTCCAAAACAGCTGTAGTATTTATATAGAATTTGTGAATTTAATGCCATGAGATTTTTATATAAAAGGATTGTCTAATTTAAGGTAGAATAAATTAAAATGCTTTGGTTACATTTTATTTAATACGTATCTTTATGATTGTGATAATTTTATCAATAATTATAATTAATAATAAATGTTTACTAATTATCAAAGTAAAATATTTTTTAAATCATTGTTTATTATGTATCACAGTAATTTTGTTTTTAGATCATTAGATATTAAATAAACAAGTTTTGCTATCTCAATTACAAATACTTTTTGCTATTTTAAATTTCTATATAATATAAAAATACATCGAACTGCTGAGTTTACTTTATTACTTAATGCGCTTGGGCTCGTTTTAAAAGCTTGAATTTAATGAAACAAAGCAAGAAGTTCCGAAATTGTGCACATTATAGTTTTAGCAATACTATACAAAAATCGAAATTGTCATGATAATACTCCTTTCTCTAAAATTATTGAACCTTGATTTTTATTGTGGCCTGGGAAATAATCATCGTCACTTTCAAGTGAGAATGATAACTAAGACAGATGGAGATTACTTGATATCGCCTGGGAGAACACTTACAGCCCGATTTGGGAAATACCAATTAATCCTTTTTTATTATAAAGGTGTATTTCTCCATTCAACAAGCATCAGAATAAAACTTCAAGGATGTCCGAGATTTGACTCAACTTAATGGAGAACGGTCGACAACACAGTTCGCCTACGTCCGACCAATTGTGTAGCTCGGCCAAGAAATGACACAATCGCGGGACATCGTGGTCCGTAAATTAGTTGACTACAAGTGACAGTTGAACTGTCGTTTTGTATTAGATGCCTATAAAACTAATCGATGTTTGAAAAACAGTAATTGTTACAAAATCGATTTAGGTATCGGGGATACCTATCCGATTTATAGGTCAGTAAAATAAATTGATTATATACAGTATCAAAAAGAAAAAAAAATAACATATACAAACACGAGGGCGGGTATCAGTGCAAGAAGTGACACTTTATGGAGATCATGATACACTAATGTGATATAATTATATTATTTACCGTTTCGATTAGGACAGTTTTATTATGTACTTATTCAATCAAACATTTATAATAATTGAAGTAGGAAATGTATGTTTAAAATTCACATTGCAGCATATAACGTACAACTGTAAACTGACTTTTTATATTGTCTTGTCCAACTAAATTTACTTTGATAAGTAAATTGTCTATGATTATAGTATTGATTTTGAAAAGTACCAATGAACGTCTTATGTACCTTTGTAATGCTTGTTTAAGAAATAATGTATATTCAATACCAAACCAAATGCTTTGCAAATAATGCAAAAAAACCTAAAGGGAGAAATGCTGGGAAAATGAAAACTCTTATATGTTAGTGTTACATCATGTTATTAATTTTATAGCCATGTAAATTACGTGTCAGTACATAGTTTTAAATTCGATTTCACTTGAATATTTTTTAGATATGTCATAATGAAAATAAAGGGTGATATAGCTGTCAATTAGATTTTAAGAAAGTACTAGATTCGATTACAAATGAAAAGTGACGTGGATGCATATTAGCCACAGAAATAACGGCGAGTAGTAATTTAGTTATGTCGTATCGGTATAAATTAATAGTGCAGTGGAAATGGAAAACAGAATCCAGCCACAAATAAGATTTCAAGAAGAATATTAAAACTTTAGCTTATAAAGTTTGGTATTTAAAATTTATTGCGGCAAATTGCAAATTTTCAATTCAGAACTTTCGCTCGGCACGCTCTGGAGCGAAGAAAACTTGGAAAAGTTTATCTACCAGAAATTAGGTACACTTGCTATTCTATTTAACATGTGAATATATATATTAAATTTGGACAAAAAGTAGGTCGAACTTTAAGCTTTAAAATAATTCCTTGTGTACTTATATTTTTAAATCTGGTATAAGTTATAATTATTAATATAAAAATGAGTGTATTTATTTGTAAGAAATAAATGTGAGACTAAAAAAGAGGCTGATATAAAAAATGAAGTTATTCGTTTCTAAATTCACTTTCATGTGTGTCAATAACGGTAAAGTTAGCAAATAGCAAATGATACGAAAACAAAAAAATCATCACGGTCCGAGTGCAAAAATCGTACATAATAAACCCGTCAATAATTCAATGACCCAAAAGACGATTCCTATTTATCGATCTCATTATAGCAGTTATCGGCGCGAGACCTATTTCACCTAAAGGCGATCCCACCAAAAGTGCCAGGATTAAGTAGGGAATATAAAATTTGCAGAAATAGCCGGGGCGATCGCGGGACTGCCGCGCCCGATAAAGGCTCGCCCCGATCGCGAGGTAATGGTTCTATTAAAGGATCGCCTCTTGTTTTCTCTTTCTTGTTCTTTGGGAAAAAAATCGATGGCCATTATGAGTCTCTTTTATGTGCGGGTCTACTATTATTTTGTTTTATTTCTATCGCTTTTGTGGACGATCCGGGGAATTGTCAATTTCTTACTTTGTAGTATTTTAATAATGTTAACAAGGTTTTCTAGCAAATCGGACAGTTTCAAAATCGAGTTATCAAATCAGGAGACTTTTAGGGTTTGTTAGCTAATTTCAAAAAGCTTATAATATTACCAAGGTGGTAGTCAGATAAAAGTTTTATTAATGACGATGTTAAACGTAAGCTAGCCTATACGAACAAATAAAACAATAACTTTGAAAAGTAACAAAAAGTATCCCAATACGATGCTGCATTAAATTCTACAGTTGTATTGTTTAAATTAAATAATTTCTGGGAATGATTTAAGTAACATATGTTGTAGCAAAATATGTGTAGAGTTCATAAAGAGTACGTAACGACTTCTATGTACGAAACTAATTTTCACCCTTGATCCTGCCTAGGTTTTTCATAGATGTACCATTCAACTTTTTTATAAACCGTTATTTATTATCCACAAGATATTTTGGTGCCACTAATTATAGATGTTCATGTTCATATTTTCAAGCACGTTAAAAAATTCTCTTTGTGGTATTTAGTAATAGAAAAATAATTTGAAGGAAAAGTGTCATTTTACAAAACCTATTTAAATTAACTATGAATTGAATTTTATTTTTAGTTAAAAGTTATAGTGAAAATTTCATTAAAATTTCGCTAACCTCTTTAAGTTTAAAATTTTGACTCCATTAAAAGTAAGCAAAAGCAAAATAGACGTGGTCATTTCATTCATTAATTTAATATTAGCTTCGCCCATGACTCAATTTGTATGGACTTGTGGGGGTTAATATAGTAAATACTAATAGTAGACGTATTCTAGTTATCTAAAAATCAAAAATTACAGTCTAGTATACATATATGTATATGTTAAATTAAATGATTAAATTCCGCTATGGCGAAGGGGACTGGATTTTTTATACTGTAGGCGGCGGCAGATTTTCCGACGCCACTGTAAAAAGTTATATAATAACAAACAGAAACAAATCTGTTTCTAGTTAATGCCGGATTTCGAAAAGTAATCAAGTTGATTAAAGTGCATTACAAAGGAAAATGTCTTAACATTTACATATATAATTGTTAGTGGTACGATCTTTATGTTACAGGAAGTAACAGCATATGCATTACAAAAGTCCATTACATACTTTTTCAAAATAAATCATCTATGCTAAGTAGGACACGGTTTCAATTAAACTACATGTTAAAGGGACCCTATTGGTTGGCGTGTAAACACCCAACTCGAAGCTTTCTATTCCGTTTCTATATCATTAACTGTTTATCGTCCGCTCCGCTGTGCAAAATTAAAATTAAGCAATAATTGGTTCCAGCTCCACTCTGGATTTTGATCCCTGTTCTGCTCATTATTCAAATTTCCGTGCCAGTGCCTATACCAGATCTCCTTTAGACATTTGCTAATACATTATCTATATTAACACATTTTTCATATAAAAACATGCTTTTCGTATCCCAGGACATATACTACCTCTATGCAAAATTAGATTACGATTAGTAGAGCCATTTTGGAATTTAATCTGTATAAACAAACGAATGGAGCAAACCCTATCAATATCACATTTAGATTATCGACTTGGTCTGCGCAACCGTATGTTTTCCCAGTATGGCAAATTTTATTAAGAGCGGTTAAGTTGAAATAAACAAATTGACTGATAGTCAAAAACAAAATAAAACAAAATAAAACAAAATCGCAGATATAGATTAGTGGATCAGAAATAAATGTTTATTATGATATGATATGATATGTTTCCCGCTGCTAATACATTAGTTAGTAAGATCGATATTTCTATTCTAAAATTCATGTATGTTTTAAACATACTCCTTGTATAGTGTGTACATATTGAAATTCTACGTTAAGAATCTTTCTTGTTCAAGTAACTTGACATCTAAAGCTCGGAATCAAGAGGTATTTTAACCACACCGAACAACAAACAGACAGAATTCGGACATTAGTTGTTTCATATGTTAGTTGGTTTATTGCCTGCTGATTCCAGACACATAAAATAAAATACAGAAATCATTTTACGATACACCTAAGCATTCAAATTCAGGTACTGAGACCTACCTCAAAATAGCTCAATAACCCATGTTAGGTTTATGACGCGAGCAATAAGCAAATGTTTTTATATCATTAGCCAGCCGCAGGGGCATTTTGCTTACTGCGGCGCAGGACGGAAAACTTAATTAACAGGTTCAATTAGCATTGTCGTGCACGACCTGAAGTTGTCTTTTCAGGATGTATGTGCATAGAATAACAGCAGCAGGGGTCGCAACATTTCTATAAAATGTTGATATAACCATCGAGAAAGGACAACTGATTTATCAAGTGGCTATCGAAAATGTCTCATCAATAAATACTTAGTAAAGCATTTCAAAACGGCATGTATTTTTTAGGCATACTTTTGTGTCATGCTTAATGGGAATTGTTTGCGTACTCATTAGGTTTACATTATCTTTAAGTCTGACGCTTCATCTATCTCTACTTTTGTAATTGTGTTTAGGATGCTAGCAGCACAATGACAACAACCCAGTTTGTAAATCGTAAGATTTGATAATTGTCCACACATTATCGGTCAAATGTTGTTTCATTTACCGATTTGTGTTTTTATCATTTGGTGCATCTCGCCGTCAGTATATTAGTATTCCGTGAAATAGCAACTTGGTTCTTGTTTTTAAGTTTTTTAACCCGGCCATATTTTTATATTTTCTTTATTCTTATCGTTTACAATTTGATTTCAATCTACATGTAAACTTCTGTAGTGGACGCTGCAGGTCCTTCATACAAGATAAAAATGTTTTCAGACGATGACGCGTGCGGACACGCTAATACAGTACTTACACACTACATATTCAGAATACACAATACATGCATACATTACGTTTATGTGCGTAAATAATAAACATATACATAGCATAGACAATTATCCAATTTTAGTACACATTCTTGGACTATAAAATGCTGTATGTCTATATGTATCTCCTAATCATTTTATTTATACATTATACGCTTTTAAACATATGAAATTTAATTGCCGCTCTGGAAATTAATTTGCTTGACGGTTGGGATGATGATGCCAACTTATAATAGTTTCGATCTAGATTAGGTTCCAGTCTCGACAATAATTTCTCTTATTTTAGCTAATTTTGACGTATTATGTTTTTAAACTGCAGAGGAAACAAAGTGTAATTATAATTATTGCGTATTCCAATTTAGATTTGTTGAAAAAATTGACTTTTTCTGAATTGACGAATATAGAAGAAATTAGAAAAAAAATTGTTTTGATGTTTGAAATTAAGTGCTAGAACTATCCGAACAATAATACAGGTGTTTAAAATTGTTGCTTTTTGGACGAATAAGAGTGCAAGCAGCAGGAAATCCTTGAACAAGGTTATGATGGAGATGATTCTGACAGTGCTCATTGTGTTTTCAGCTTTGTGGAGAGACCTGCATATGATACTGCGGCATTTATTACGTATATGTTTTTCATGCAGTTTCATGTATAGCCTTGTGTATGTAGTTATCTCGTCTGTGTGTGTAGTGTGTCAGCTGTTTGTATAATCATTAATTTACATTTGTAGGTAAGGTATTGGTGGATAATGGAATCAAACCTAATAGTGCCTGTGTTTATAATCGGATTTTGTAATGGATCGGCAAGCTTGTATAATTGGTTTCAGGTTGCCTCCGTACCCGGCTGATATGTTCCTCACCCGACACACTAGGAAATATACAGAAAAACATGGAAAGCAACAGTTTGAAAAATACAGCTTACGTGGTATCTAAGACTCTGAAAGTAACTTTAATGAAATCGGAACACATAATGATGTATAAAAACTACCACGAAATTATGTATATCAACGAAAACGTTAATGGAGGCATAAATTCTTTAAAACGTCGGGATTCTGTATCATATATTTTCTGTACTTTCATCATCGATGTCCTGGTATTAAACCATGAACAAAAAACATTTCGATTCAGGAAGCAGTTCATCGCGGTCCAACCGCGCGTTCGACGCCGTTTTGTCAATACTGAGGTTTATTCAGTCAAGACGATGTTGTATAGTAACCACCAAAGCAAAGAAAAATGAATATTCTTTGTTAGTAGGTAAACACCTGCGTCACATGATAGCTAAGTCTGGTTTGTTAATGTTATTGAGACAAAAAAATTATAAGTCTTCTTTTTTGCAGTATTCATATAAAAAGTGAAACTATTATTATTGTTCATACATATGACAGCTACTATTTCAGGACTAACGATTACTGTTACATCCTCTGTATTATAAGAAATAATGAAATTAAAAAGGTTTCACAAACATAAAATAATAAATAATTTACACTTAAAAATTTTAGCTCATTTTACTAATACTTGCAACGAATTGTATAATAATGTGTGAAAATAACACTAAATATGTAATATGAAATAAACATGTTACGGTATTTGAAATATTTTTTTAAACCAGTTAAAGGGAAATTCATTTCTCGTTTTCTTCCCCAGGATGCGGTCACATTTATCATTGTAATAAGAAGTCTATCTATATCAACTTCATGTTTTTTTTAACAGTGTTTTTAAATTTTCTGTATTATTTTTGAAGCAGTGAATAATTTGTAACAAAATACAAATTTTCAGGAAAAACAATTTCTAATTTAAAACCTAGGTTTTTCAGTTATTAAATGATTGACGTCACGATACGAATTCAAAAATATATATATATTTCTTCATACCAAAGAAATATATATATAGTGAAAACGTGCATAAACATTAAAAAAGAATTAAAAAGAAAATGAAAGGCATACAAAATTGTTATTTCACGGTTCAACGCAGAAATAACACGAACAAGCTTTATATACAAAAGAGTCGTAGATCTTAAGCGAACTGCTTTCAAATCTACACGTAATCGTTATAAAAACCTTTTCTCCCGTCTGAACTGTACCTCAATTGCATCTGTGAACAGAATATTCCTGACGTGACATGAGCTTTCTTTTTCTTTTATGGCAAGTGAAAACTTTTGCCTGAAATTTCACATTTATTTCCCATAACATATATTTTTTTTACATATATACAGGAAATCCTATTCAATGTGCTACATGACTGACAGTATATAGGATGTGAAA